>CAUYON010045996.1:0-18887 GCA_963573935.1 Arctocebus calabarensis
TACGCGCCCAATAGAAAGACTCCCGAGAAGCAGGACAGGAGCTGCACTGTTTTCTGGCTGTCACCTGGCCCATGAAACAGCCTGTGCCCTTTCAGGCTTCTGATTTGCTGCACTAAGTTTGGTGTAAGTCTTGTGATTTCCCCAGCGCCATCTCCCTGGCTGACCACTGTCCCAGGTTGGGGTCTACTAGACCCTAGAAGGCATTCACAGTGAACATGGATGTGTTTCTGATGTGATCAAAATACTACCTTCTGTCCCATGAACTCATATTACTCAAGAAAAGAGGTGATATAACCCAACGTTTCTTTCATCCGTCAGCCTTGGTGGTGAGGTGAGGTGGAATAAAAAAGGTTTTGAAAACCAGAAAGACCTGGGTTTGGGTTCTGATTTTGACTCTGTTGCTTTGAGGATGAATTTTCCCTTTGATTAAAGGAGCACCATAACGCCCGTGGCCCAGCTGGATGGTGAGGCTATCATGAGCGGAGGCGTGGAAAACAAGGGAGTGGGCGCTCAATCTATGTCACAGCTGCCCCGCCTCAAGTTTCTTAGTTTAAGTTGTAAATGCAGTTTGACTAGTTTAGGAATAAACATGACATCCTTGAAACAGTTTGTGTGTAGACTTTTATATACGAAAATAGGAAATAAAGCTGATGATTTCACAATTAATTATTCCCGCTGAATAATATCATGCATTTGGTGAGGCACTAACTTTTTATCCAAGGTGCTTACAAGTTTTAGTGTTGTAATATCGTTTTAAATAATCGTAAAGCACAGGCCTCACAAACACACAAATCAGATATTTTAATAAATTAAGACACTTGCTTTATTCATAGGGTCCCTGCTTGCAGGAGGTTAATAACAGGACACCTGCATACAGCCAGCCCCAGAATGTGGGCCAAGGGATAGTGCAAATGGCTGGAGCGCTATAGACGGTGGGGAGGCGGTTGCAGAAAGAGAGTGTGCTTGGAGCAAAACAATACTGCACTGTCAAGAAAGTCGCTATTATAATTCCAGGGCAGTGAGCACTCGGAGGCAGATGGTAGAATGGCAATGAAACAGGAAAACATGAAGAACCACCAAAGAATATGAGAAATTAGAGAGCAACACTTCAAATGAGGCAGATGCCTAGGCACAAAACAATCTCCTTTTTTGGGGGGGGCTGGAGAAATGGGAAATAAATGCTGTAGCTCCTATAAATATGTGCAGCAGGGAACACAGAGAAGCCAGCTTACCAAGTTTAATATATTTCACGTCCACGGTAATGTTAGATTTGGGACTCTTGAAATAGGAGGCACATACACTTCCTCTCCAAAGAGCACTTTGCAGGACACAATTACAACAGGGACTCTACCTAACATATGCAAATAGCGTAACCCAGTTGTTTGTACCCTTATATTAACCTGAAATTGTAAAAAAAAAAAGAGTACTTAGCCAATGAACACATAATAGTTTAGAATTTTCTGTGGAAAATGAGAGAAAAAGTAAAGATCTATGGAATTTAATATATGTGGTCCATCAAGATTCAGTTAAAACTACTTTGGGGACATCAGAACTGTAATGGGTCTTAACATGTTTTAAATCACTAATATTCTAACTAAACTCATAAAGGAGGCCTTCAACTGAATAATTAATATCAAATATTCTAACTGGCATCAAGGATATATTAGCTATGAGGAAATGATAAAAAGTTTGATTAAAATGGACTTTTATCTGAGGAACTAAGTGACATAAAAATGATATGGCAGTAGCATTAACCCCCTGATCTCAGCTGTTTGGCATCTTAAAGCGACACTACATCCTAGGGCTTTCTGCATGTTCAGGAAGTTTGAGCTGACAATGGACACCTCTTAATCTCACCAAGAATTAAGTCACCTCTAATTCATCATTTTGTCCTCAGCATTGAGACTGAGGTGGTGTCAGAAGGCCAAACAGGCAGCTCTCTCTCCGAGGAAGGAGAATGAGACCCTAGGTTTTCGTTTCTTTTTTCTTTTTTTCTTTAATTTCAAATTAATATGAGGGTACAAATTTTTAGGTTACATTGTTCTTACTTTCAAGGTTGAGTTCAAGTTGTAGTTGAGCCCTTCACCCAGGGGCGTGCTGATCAGCCTCACACTGTGCATATTAGGTAAGAAACTGCCAGTCTCTCCCCCTCCTCCGCCAATAGCCCTCCCCCTCCTCTCTCTCCCCTCCCCACACTAGACTATATTTGTGTTTTACCCTTAGGGTGGGCATATAATTATTTATATATTGGTTTCATACTAGTATTGACTGCATTAAGTATTGTTTTTCTATTCTTGAGATACTTTATTAAGAAGAACGTGTTTCAACTCCATCCAGGTAAACATAAAAGATGTAAAGTCTCCATCTTTTCTTATGGCTGAATAGTATTGCAGGGTACACATATGCCACAGTTTGTTAATCCATTTATGGGCTGATGAGCACTTGGCTTGCTTCCATGACTTGGCAATTATGAATCCAGCCGCAATGAACATTCTGGTCCAAATGTCTTTGTGGTAGAATGATTTTTGGTCTTCTGGGTAGATTCCTAGCAATGGGATTTTGGGATCAATGGAAGGTTAACGTTTAGTTCTTTGAGAATTCTCCATAATTCTTTCCATAAAGATTGTATTAGTTTGCAGTTCCAACAGAAGTGCACAAGTGTTCCCTTCTCTTCACATCCAGACCAGTATTTGCAGATTTGGAACTCTGTGATGTGGGCTAGTTGTACTGGCATTAGGTCATATCTCAGAGTGGTTTTGATTTGCATTTTCTGATGACTAGGGATGATGTGCATTATTTCATGTGTTTGTTGTCCATTTATCTGTCATCTTCAGAGAAGTTCCTGATTAAGTTTCCAGTTATTTATAAATGGAGTTGTTTGCTCTTTTCTTATTTACTAATTTGAGTTTTCTATATATTCTAGTTATCAGGCCTTTCTCAGACTTGTAACATGTAAAATCTTCTCCCATTCCAAAGGCTGTATGTTTGCTTTGGTTGGAGACACTAGATTTCCGATGCAAAGAGGCTGAGGAGAAAGGCAAGAAAGCTCAGTTTGCTGGAGGTAAAAGAGCTCCACTGATTTTCAAAAGCCATCATCTCTGTCAGACATGAGTGTGGAGGGTACAATCTAGATGCTGTCTTCAGCTAACAATAGTATTCATTCCTGTGAGGTCAGAGCAGCAAGCTTAGCCGCAGAAAGGTGGCTCTTCACAGTGAGGGAGGCCCTTCAGATAAAGTTGCACCCCAGGGAAGGTGTCAGAGTCCTGGCCATGACTCACAGTATCTAGAACAGGGGACGTGCAACAGGCTGCTGCCTGTGGGCTTGAGGAGAGGAAGGACTTGTGGCTGAAACAGCCTCCAACTCTGGTAGAATGTTCCATCGGCTGCCATGCTGCAGGGAGCAGTCCACATATTCTCATGAAGCATCTTATTAGACCAGCTGGCCTTGCAGCAGAGAGAAGTGCTGAGCTAGCATGCTGGGGACATTGTTAGCATCTCCAGTCCTAGATGGCCGAACCCCTACCCAACGCTCACACTCACACATACCTGCTGCTCTGACTGCTCACGTTTTCCGTGAATTCATTTAATTACTATCTGGATTAGTTTCAGCCAACCATCAGTACTGTGGCATCACTGGAATCTTTGCTGAACTCAAATGTCACTGCCTTCTGCTTAGCTAGTGCTCTAAAATAAAGCAGGGTTGGCTAGGCAAGTTCAATAGCAGGGAGCAGAGAGGATGCCCACTGGAGAAGAGAGCAAGGGAGACCTGACAAGGAGAGTGTCTTTAACTAGTGCGGTAGGTGACAGGAAAGGACGCAGAAGATGCCCAGACAGAACGCTCTGGGGATCCCGGAGTAGACGGGTGCGTGTCGCAAGCTTCACAGTTAGCTGTGCACTTGGGATTGGAGTCTTCCTGCGGCTGGGCATATGGAGACCAGCAGGCTGAAACCAAGAAGAGGAAACATCGGAAAGGTCGGAGTGGAAGAATGCTCTTCTAGCGTGTCCTTCTGCTCTGAATACAGTCGTGCTCCACACAAACGCGCTGGGAATATACTTAGAAAGCCAATTTATTTTGAGTTCCTAGGAAGCAAGCATAAGCTGTCTGCTCCTTCTAAAGTTGCTCTTTCTGTCTGAAATCAGCCCTAGCGTGTGGCTTCCTATTTCGCAGCCAAGTTGAAAGCTGCTTGGAATGTTCAGAGAGACGTCGTCTTCTCCCAAGTAACTTACGCTGCTCTCACTTATGGGTGAGAGCAGCGTAGGACTGGAAGCCGAGTGCGGCCTGAGCAGGCCCATGTCCCTCGTCAGTCTTGGTGGAAGGAATCTTTCTCTCCACAGGAGTGTCCACGTAGGTCTCCACCAGGAAATGTATTGAGACCGTTCTTAATCTTAAAGAACCAAAGTACCAATTTTCAAGCACTATTTCTTCAATTCTCAAGAGTGTTCTAACAAAACAGGAGGATTCTCCTTTTGGTAGGCAAAGTATATTGCTTAATGTTCATCTAGCAATTGTGCATTAAACTGTTCATGTTCAAGCGAAGGACCCAAGGGAGGGGGAAAAGAATTGATTTTATGACAGCATTACAGAGATGGTTGAATGGCATTACTTAACCTGTATATTAGTAATGTTCTTGTCACATACAAAGATGAATAAGACACAGTCCCTGTCCTCAAAGGCACGTACAGTTTACAGAGAAAGACAAACAGGTGAGCAAATTAATTTAAGGAAGCATGATAATGGCAGAGCGTGGCTCTGATGCTGGGCTGCAGAAGCCAGGGGCAGTGGTTAACTGAGCAGACTCATGGCCAGACTGCTTGGGTTCAAATCCCAGCCCTGACACTTTGCAGCTGTTGAACTTGAGGAATTTTACTTAATCTCACTATGCCCATATCCCTGCCTGTAAATGGGTATAATTATCAGAATGCTATTGAGTCACAGAGCTGTTGTTAGGAGACGCAAAGCATTTAGAATAGTGACCAGGACACAGTGAGTGCTCAGCCAGGATTAACTACTTACAAGTCTGGACTTCTACTGATTCCGGGGAAAAGGACATTCTTATGGAAACATCATTACTTATGTTGGAAAATATTGCCTTAAAAAAAAACTGTCAAGAAAGCTTGGGAAGATTTCTTCCCCATAACTTACTGATATGAAAACAAACCTATTCTCATTTGAATATTAAGAACCTACAACATACCCGGCCTTATTTCAGGTTCTGCTGGTGAGTATAAAAATGATGCGCATAAAACAGATTTCAAGTTTATGAGCCAGTGCCGGTGGAAAGGGGCAGTAGAGAGTTATAACCTAATTCTTGGGAGTTTCCAGCAGCACTGCGAAGGCATTCCAGGAATAACCATTGGTAGAGAAGTTTGTTCCAGGCGAGACGAGCCAGGCTTTGACATGGGGAATCTGAGGCATCGTGAGGCGGAAGGACAGATGTGTAAGGAGGCAGGTGTAACTGCAGCCACAAGAGAGATGCAAGGGCTCGGTAGGCACTTTTAGAATCATCATCATAGTGATGAGAATAGAATTTGTAAGAAGAGAAAAGACTGCTCGGAGAGAATCTACGTAAATCAAAGAATCAGGTAGGAGATTCAGTGGTATGGCCAGAAGTCTAAGCCAACAGGCTACCACAGGAGTGGGTTACGTGGAAAAAAAGCCAAGCAAATACAAGGAAGGTTGAGGGAGAGTCGTGGCTTTTCTCTGGTGAACAGCAGTCAAGTTCAGGGTAGCCCTTCCGCCCTGCTCAGCTGGGAGAACCAGGAGCAATGCTGTGTTTGCGTGCACAGCATCGCTCCAACCAGAGCCTCAATCTTAGCAGCGTCTCTGGGGCTCCTTCTGTCCATGGGCAGGGCACTGCTCCCACACCGCTTCTTCTCCGGGAGCTAGAGCCCCACCCCGGCAGCAATCCCACTATTGCACCTGAGTCTTTTTGGATAAGGGCCCTGGCCTCTTGCCCTCTTGCCTAGACCCGAGTCAGCGTCCTGTGGCTGTTATGTGGACTCCGTCTCTGCAGGAACAACTGTCTCTCCCTTGACCATTAGCCCAGCTTATCACGCAGATCACATTAGTTTGCTGTGTTCTCTTGCTCTGGACATCCAGACCGCTGGTCCTTCCCCAGAGTCAGCTGACCCTCCAGCATCGGCCTGCATTCCCGGCACATCTCTGCGCAGGTGCTGGATCCTCTCTCCAAACTGTGCCCCTGAGGCCCAGCATTTACGACGGTGGGCAGGGGAGGACAGCAGCTGCCAGGGGGCTTAAGGATCCAGCCTGGAGGGGAGTTGGTGGTGCAAGGCCCCCATGAAGCCTGTGAGAAGGAGCTCTGGTGTGTGGATTTGCCTCATTAGAGACAGACACGCTTCTTCCCCAGAGATAAATAAAAAAGAGCCAACAATAAAAAAAATCCTTCCAATATATCAGGCAGGCTCTCCACTGAGCGCTTTGTTTATAATACTGTATTTAATACTCACAACAGCACTATACAGAGGCCCTAGTAATGGCCCCAATTTGCAGATAGGAAAACAGAGCCTGGAGCAATTCGGTCACTGCCCCAGGCCACACAGGTAGTGAGTGCCTAGACTGTGGCTATGGTCCTGGCCTGACTCTGAGCTCAGGCCCTCCCTGTGGGCCCTTGGGAAGTGCGTGTAACTGAAGGCACAGGGGTCTGGGCGGCAGGAGAAGGTGAAGGCCTCCACCTCGGAAAGGAAAGGAAGTGAGCTCATCTCCTGAGACAGGGCTGGGAGAGCTGAGTCATCTTTGTAGAACTGAACAGGAGTAGAAATGGGTTGGAACGGCCACTGTGGGACAGTCAGGGGAGTCGACAACATGACCGAAAGGACCGTTGGCCGGCGGCAGGGGCCCAGCTGGGTGCTGTGTAATGTGGATGTGACAGCGGAGCCCAGGAAGGGAGCGGTTTTATGATTTCTCCCGCAACCTTTTGTTGGCTGGGCATGCAGGACGACAGAAGAGACGCAGGTGCTTTCTGCCCACTCCTTGGGACTCCACACTAGATTACAAGCCCGGAAGAGCACCGTTATGTGCTGATGCTCTGAGTCATCTGCAGAGAGGGGGATAATGGGATCCCACGGGGCAAGGGACGGGCCAGGTGGGAACGGTGGAGGCTGCGATGGCGGAGCAGAGTTCACCAGTGCAGGGCCTGACCGTGTGGGGGCTGCATCATCAGCACGGGGCCTGGGAGGATTGAGAGGGGCAGAAAGGCTGGGGTAAAAAAGGAACCATTTGCAAAAATGCATGCACTGGTGTTCACACATCATAGCAGCCTGGGAAACAGCCACTTCCCTGCTGACCTAGGGTGAGTAATAATTTGTGTCAGGCAAGAATAAGGGAATACTGATTTTATTGTGTTTACTAGAAAGGAAGAAAGTAAGTAAGGACAGAAAGAAAAAAAGGGCTGGGCAAGCTGGTAAAACGCTGGCCCAGGTACAGGCCTGGTGTTTGCTAACGAGGTTGTATTACAACCATACTCTGCTTTCCAAAACAGCACCCTCAGGAGAAAAGAAATAAAGTCATTTTTCTTGGGAGGCAGAAGATTTAACATTGCTTAACAATAACACTTAACATCGCTTAGCCCTTAGCCTCAGGCAACCTCATAACTACCAAGTGCTGGGAATTGTCTCTTTCCTGCGCTGGCGGCTGGCCGATGCTCAGGCTTCAGTGTCATTTAGCCTGGCAGTGGCAGTAGGCTGCGTGAGTCTGCTTTAAAGATGACAGAGTTCTATGACAGCATAGTAGGGTAGTAGGGTGCCCCTTGACTGGGGCTTCTCACCTACTCTGGGCGTTTTCTCTCTGTGTCAATGGCTCGAAATTTGGCATATAAACGGATGGTATTGAATTTATCTTAAAAATGCCTGTGACCCTCTTCACAGACAACACAGAAACCAAACAGTTAGTAGCATATTAAGTACCCTATGAGGTTAGTCACAGGCTTCTCATACATAGAATTATTCCTATTTTTAATTAAAAATTTAACTCCATAAATATTTTAAAGCTTCCTGCCTCTGTGACAAAGGGAGGGGAATGTCCGGTGTCTGCGGAGCTGTACTCCCCTCTCCTTCTGGCAGAGGGGACAGCAGAGAAGCTGGTGTGGTTCAAGTAAAGGGATAGTAAGATCTCTAGGGGCAAAGACTAGAAAACCAGGGGCAAAAGTCCGTGGTACTCAGGGCTAAATCTGCATACCTCTCAGAAGCCAGCGGGGACAGCCAGCCCTGGTCTCTGCATTCTGCCTCCTCTGAGTGACTATAGAGCCCCACCCCCACCCTTCTTGTGGGCAAGGGGGAGTCATGCCTGAGAGGCATGACTCTTTAGATTTGCATGTCCTCTTTAGATTTTTTTTAAATTTCAAAATATTACAGGGGTACAAATGTTTAGCTACATAAATTTACATTTGTACAGACTGAGTCCAAGTTATAACTGTGCCCATCACCCAGAGAGTGTGCATGCTCTTTAGCTGTTGAGGTGGACGCCCCCATTCGAAAACCAGCACCAGGTTTGCTCATGCCTTTGTCTGAGCTCCATCACAGCTACTTCTGACTACCGGGCAGCTATGAAGGCCCGTCCGCACGTGCCGCTGATCACTCTTGCCACTGCATATGTGTGTGAGCAGACTTTCTGCCAAAATCATTTTCATTTGAAGATGCTTCCCTTTCGGCTACAGTTACAGGATTGGGGCAGGCAGGGTTTTGCCCATCTGTGCATTGCGATGACGGTTCCTGAGGCACAAGCAGCGGTAAGTGTATTACCTTTGTCAGAAAACCCCGTCCGCGGTGTTTAATCCTAAAATAGACTTGTTTAGAGTCAGCCATGATTAAGCATTTCAGGGCTTATTAGTAAAAGTAATGAGGAGTTGGAAATGCAGAGGAATTTATGTTAATAATTACAAACAGAAGCACTTGGTGTGCTACCATAAAAGATTGATTTGCACGCCTCCTTTACTGAGCAGGAGAGTCCTAAGGATGGGCTGGGAGAGGGTCTCCAGTTCCCATAATCTCAGGGCCTAACAGTAGGTGATCCCTAAATGTGCGGAGAATGAATGGATAAGTAAAATTGATAGAATTTGCAGTGCTATTTTGGTGCTTTTGATTTGTACAAAAAAAGAGAAAAATCCATTCCTGCACTCTGAATGAAAGTTGGCCAGGAAGACATTAAGCTATTTCCAGTTTTCCTTTCCCCCCAACTTATAAGAACATACTACTTTCCATCTGCCTTCCCCACAATTTCCATATACGTCAACAGTGAAAGCCGGAAAGCTCACGTTGAAAACTAATTTTGGAAAGTACTTCCATTTTTAAAGTAAAACCAAAATACAGACATCCCTCAGCACCCGTGGGGGATTGGTTCCAGGACCTCTGTCCACTCTGATACCCAAATCCACAGATACTCAAGTCTCATATGCAAAGTGACACAATGTTGTATATGACCTATGCATGTGTAACACGTGATATCCTCTCCAGATTAGATTATATAATACATTATAAATACCATGTAAATAGTTGTTAAACTGTATTTTTTAGGGAATAATGACCAAGAAAAAGTCTGTACATGTTCAGGAGATGCGCAACCATCGAGTTAAAAAAATTTTTTTTTTTTTATATTTTTGCTCTACAATTCGTTGGACGCACGGATGTGGAATTCCATGGATTGGATATGAAGCGCTGACTATACTAGGCCAAGGATAATAAGCACAGGATAGAAATCACAGATAAGAAAAAAAATCTATGAGACAACAGATTAAAAAAACAGATAGGAAGAAGATATTGTTGTATAAAATTTTTAAAGTATTGTATTTTGGGTATCTTGACTAACCAGTATTAAAAATTAGGTCCTTGCTAGATTTGAGATTTTATTACTTTTGAAGATTAACATACTATTTATAAGAGCTACTCAGGCTGTGCCTGTTGCAATGTTCAGGATGTTATTTTTGTAAATTCACATGCTGAAGTACAGCCCATAGGCAACTCAAAACAGTTCAGAGTTAGTTCTTTCACAGCTCAGCTTTGAGGATAAGAAATGCTACTGGGGGCCTTCCCCCATCCCTCTAAAAGGCAATATTCGGCATCATTCCAGTTTTCTGCTGGCATTAACCTTTCTTTGTTTTTTTTTTGAACTCACTAACTCTCACACTCTCAACTCAGCTAGCTCCCATAGTAGCTGGACTACATGCATTCTTGGAAAGTTTTCCTAGTTGTCATGTGCTACTGATAGCACTAAAATTATTCTTCGTTTCACAGATAAGAGCACCAACTTTCAAGAACTGTACCTCATTTTCAGGGGTGTCCAGTTACAGCACGAGTGGGCCATGTTAGGCCAGAATGGCCAAGCAGAGCTCTCCCACGCAGTTGTTTCTTTTCCCCTCTGGGTCTGTGCCTCTCAGCAATATTTGCTTATTGCCTTGAGAACTCAGTGGGATTCTAAATCAAGCACAGAACACCTTTTCAAGTTCACCTGTCTCTCCTGCTTTTTAACACCCATCTGAAACTCCAAAGTTAAGGTTGGCTTGCCCTTCCTCATGGGTGACTTCTAGGACAGAGGATTTACTATTTTATTGTCTCTAAGCTTGGTGCAGGATGTTCGATACCATTTTTATAGCAATGGCTTAGGATTTCCATTTAGTATCCAACATTCTTGCTGACATGTTCAATTGCAATGATATACTATTTTCTCCCCTTAAAAAATAACCCACAAGTGTTTCAATTATTAGCACAGTTGTGAAGATGGCACGAGGGCTGCAGCAGACGGCAGTATGACGAAATTACAACATATTCCCAATTTCAAAGCCAGATTTCGGTTTCCTGTAGACGTCTCTAAAGACTTCATTTGTGGGTGAGCTGGAGATGGGCGACCCCGCGGTGACCTACCTGGGTAAGGACGCATATTGTCTCTCCACCCCCTCCGAGTGAAAGGTGTGCGCACTCCCATCTGGACCCTTTCCAGACACCTGTGGAGAGAAGAGTAATTAGAGATGAAGAGCCATTATACACCCCGGTTACTGACAATGCATCTCCAAATTATAATCAGTGCACAAACGCTGCTGCTGCCTGCCAAAAATCAACCATGGGAAAGCGAGCGAGAACCCAGCCTCGCCGTAGGGACTGACGATCACGTTGCCGACATGGCGTTTCACAACAAAGTCACTTCTTCCAAATATGGATCATTGTCGAACTGACTCTTTCTGTGTCCCCGTGCCAGGGGCATTCTGCAGGCTGTAAGACCATTTTCTTTTTTCTTTGCAACAGACTTTTAGTTTTTAGAAAAGTTTTAAATGTGCGGAAAAATGGACAGATAATGTAGAGTGCTCATTTCTCCCCTACCCAGTTTCTCTGTTATTATGACGATCTCACATTAGTCTGGTACATTTCTTACAATTAATACATGAACATTAAAGCATTACTGTTAACTAAAGTCTACAGTTTGCATTTTTACCTAATGTCTTTCTGTTCCCAGGATCCCATCCACTATACCACATTACATTCAGTCAGCACAGGCTTGTTTCAGCTGTGGGAAGGACCATATTTTTATTTTTCTTTATTTATTTTTCTTTGAGACAGAGCCTCAAGCTGTCACCCTGGATAGAGTGCTGTGGCATCACAGCTCACAGCAACCTCCAATTCCTGGGCTCAAGCGAGTCTCCTGCCTCTGCCTCCCAAGTAGCTGGGACTACAGGCGCCCGCCACAACGCCGGCCATTTTTTGGTTGCAGCCGTCATTGTTGTTTGGCGGATCCTGGGGCTCGATTCGAACCCGCCAGCTCAGGTGTACGTGGCTGGCACCTTAGCCCGTTGAGCCACAGGCGCCAAGCCTACCTTTTTGTTTTGACCAGAGCCCTCTGGTGTACCTCTGTGCTCTCAAAACCTGTGTCATCAGAACGCAGGGGACATGCTGGATCATGTTGACCATACCCAGGCCACAGGGGCCCAGGAGTGATGGCTCAAGTTTATCTATCAACTCGCCTCCCACTGCCACCTCTTCACCGCCACTCCTTGCCAAGGCTCGGCCTCTGCCTCTCTCTTCCCCTCTTTGTCTTCCTTATTCCTTCCACACTCCCTCGTAACTGGAAGGGACAGTCTTTAGGCAACTCATCTGTCCATATACTCTTTCCTCTTTGAAACCTCATGGCCTAGGTGTCACAGGTGGAGAGGAAATCTTCTACATACTTAAGAAAAAAACACTATGAATGGGCAGCGCCTGTGGCTCAAAGGAGTAGGGTTGCCGGCCCCATATGCTGGAGATGGCGGGTTCAAACCCAGCCCTGGCCAAAAAAAAACTACAAAAAAAAAGAACCACTATGATTTGAGTTCTCCATCTTAGTCCTTGCCATGCCTTAAATTTGAATTGAGAAAATCCTTTCGGGTCAAATCCTAACTGTGTGTTGCTATAGAATCAACACAAATGTAATCCAAGCACAAAAATCAGAGATGACTCCATTGTTCGAGAGCTGTGCTGTCCAATATGGTAGCAACAGGCCCCCCGTGGTTATTTATTTGACTTTAAATTTTATGACTTTAAATTTTATAACTTTAAATTTTAAATAATTTTAAAATCCAGATGTTTAGTCATACTAACCCGCACTTCAAGTTTTCAGGAGCCACATGTGGCCACTATATTGAACAGCAAAGATGTAGAACATTAGCTTCATTGCAGAAAGTTACACCGGATATTCTGGAAGATATCTTCCCTTCTCCCTTTCCAGAAGCACTAAAATGCTTTATTTAGATGGGTGGGAAGCTTCCCAAAAGAATAAGTTCTACAGGATGTGGCACTAAATCTGAACATACATTTTTAAACAATTTCTCCTAATAGTTGTAACTCCAGACTCCGAGAAAGCAGTTTGTTAACTAAACCCTACTCACTTCCCCAAGTACCTGTGATATTCTGTTTCTTTTAAAGAGAGGCTATGTGATTAGTGCAGCTCGGCACAAGATCACAATTCTATTCACAAATTATTTGAAATTTCAAGATACCAACAACAGAACATTAATCCAAATACAGAGTCTTCTGAGTGTGGGGCCCCGTGTGACTGCCTAGGTCTCACACTTATCAGGCTGGCCTATTCAAAGATGATCACACCCAAAAGAGAAATCAAGGCAGCTCTGTGGGCTCACTGGGGAATTTACTCATAAGCAGCAGTGCCAGAGCCCACAGCTGCACTAGCGCTGGCTGAGCTCAGATGTTAACTCCGACAGCTGCCCAGGGAATGCCTGTGGCTAGAGAGAGCCATCCAGCCAAAAAGAAGCCACAGAAAATAGGGGCTTCGACTTGGTGTATTAGAAAGCCCAGTTGCTAGAAGCTCTGGGCATGTCAGCTGCTTCCAGCTGGGTACGTTTCCATCATAGCCGGGGGTGTGTCCAGCTAAAGAATGCTGAGACCTGTCAAAGCCATCATTTTAGAAACTGCTAGAGGACAGAGAAAAGGCAACACACCACGGAACTTCAGCTCAGAGAACTATGGCCAGCCTTCCTGCCAGGACTCTGGACGTGAGCAGAGCACAGTGTCTAGGAGTCCTTGTGCAGGGGAGGTCGTCCCTGCCTCAGTCTGAGAGACAAAAGGATTTGAGAGACGGCCAGAACAACAGCCGCTCAGAACCTCAAGATGAATCATCATGCAGAGGAGCAAGACAGAGAAAAAGAATCGACTTAGTCAACTAAACAGAAACGGAGAAAACCAGACAAAACCAAAAAGATCTGAGGTGGAAGGCGAGACTTGGAACTTGTAAACATTCTGTATATTAAGTAAATTAACTCCCACAGCTTTTTGGAGTGTAGCAGATTGATACCTACACATAGAAATGCTGGCAAAATACAATTAAAAAATTACTTTTAAATAAGTAGCTGAATGCAAAAAGAAGAAAAAAGTTTTCAGAATAAAGAAAACAAAGTCATGATACATTAAAAAAAAAAAAGTACCTTTCAGACAAATACTAATGACTTCAAATCACGTTGGACATGTTTTCTGACAGCAGTACAATACAATTAAAAATCAATACAATATTTACACTGCCCCCTTCATTCATTTTAGAAACTTCTAAATATTAAGGGAGAAAAACACATGGAGATTACTAAATGCATACCTTTGCTCACACAATAAAAACCTCTAAGACCAATATGTGTGGCATGAAGTTAAAGCAGTATTTAGAAGGAAGTAAGTTGAAGCAGTATTTAGAAGGAAGTTTAGAGCTTTGATGGCATATAAGAGAAGGATGCATGTACCCCAAAAGCTAAAATAAAAAAATACTAGAACCAAGAAAGTAGAAGGAAAGACGTGATAACAAAAGAAGAGATAGATGAAACAGGGCAAATCCATAAGGATTTAGTAGTTTCAAAAGATATTTCTTTTAGAAGACTAATGACATAGGCAAACTGGCAATACTGATTAAGAGAATAAGAGGGGAAAAAATGGAGGGAAAGGATATGGCTATACACAGAGTCGAAATTTTTAAGAGAATAAAAAAATATAGTGCACATTATTCTACTAATACATTTGACAATTTAAATGAAATATTTTCCAGAAATAGATAAATCACTAAATCTGATTTGAAAAATAAATCGCATCTAGCCTGGCGTGGTGGCTCATACCCATAATCCTAGCACTCTGGGAGGCTGAGGCAGGTTTATTCCCTGAGCTCAGGAGTTCGAGATCAGCCTAAGCAAGAGTAAGACCCCCGTCTCTACTGAAAATAGAAAGACTAGCCGGGCCTCATGGCAGGTGCCTATAGTCCCAGCTACTTGGGAGGCTGAGGCAGGAGGATCACTCCAGCCCAAGAGTATAAGCTACAATGACTCCACGGCACTCTACCCAGGGCAACAGAGTGAGACTCTATCTCAAAAACAAACAAAAAAAATCTTCAAAGTTTATTTCCTGTATTGAACAGACTTTTTCATTCAGTGAAGACAAAAATAGGAGAGCTCTTTCATTTTATGAGATAAATATATTTTTGATACCTAAACTGAACAAAGACAATATGAGAAAAGAAGATAATTGGTTATTTTCACTTTTGAACACATGTATTCAAATATTTTAAAATATCAGCCAGCTGAATTCAATAATGCATTAAAAACATATCATAATAGATAAGGCACAATGGCAGATGTAGTGGCTCATATCTGTAATTCCAGCACTCTGAGAAGCCAAGATGGGAGGATCACTTTAGCTCAGAAGTTTGAGAACAGCCTGAACAAAAGTGAGACCCTGTTTCTACCAAAATAGAAAAAAGTAGCCAGGAGTGGTGTCTTGTATCTGTAGTCCCCGCTACTCAGGAGACTGAGGCAGAAGGATCACTTGAGCTCAGAAGTTTGAGGTTGCAGTAAGCTATGATGATACCACTGCACTCTAGCGGGGGGAACAGAGTGATTCCCTATCTCAAGAGAAAAAAAAAAATACAGAGGGTAAAAGCCAAATTTAAAAAATGTTAATTTTAGAATCTTGTTGGTAGGTAAATGGGTGTTCACTATACAGACCAACTTTTCTGTATGTTTGAAATTTTTCATACTAAAATCATTGGGCAAAGCATGGCGGTGCATACCTGTAATCCCAGCACTTTGGGAGGTGAAGGTGAGTGGATTACTTGAGCTCAGGAGTTCAAGACCATCCTGAGCAAGAGAAAGACCCCATCTCTACTAAAAACAAAACAGAAAAACTAACTGGGCATTGTGGCTGGTGCCTAAAAGCCCAGCTACTCTGGGAGCTGGGGCAAGAGGATCACTCGAAACCAAGAGTTTGAGGTTACTGTGAGATATGAGGCCACAACACTCTACCCAGGGTGACGGAGTGAGACTCTTTCTCAAAAATAAATAAATATCATTGTACATCTACAACCTTTAAAACAGAGTACCAAAGATGGCTGACTATTAAAAATCTATCAATGCAATTCACCTCATTAATACAGATGAGAAATTTGCATAAAAGCATTTAATTAAAAAAGAAAAACAGTTGGCATCTAGGAATGGACTACAACCTCATTATCCTGATACAGAATGTTATAAAATTGAGATTAGTTGTAAGTGGTAGAAAATGCCAAACTAGAATTTTATTTTTCATCCAAAAGAAAGTCTGAGAAGGTGGAGTTGAGTCCTTTTTATCTTTTTATTGTTTCATATGATCTTTAGCGCTAAGATCAGGTCAAGTATAATATGATTTTTCCAATTCCAGGCATTACGTATGCATTCCAGGTGGCAGGGTGGAGAAAGGGGGCACATGGTGCTGCTTCTACTTTAGAGACACTACTGGAATTTGTGTGTTTGACTTCTGCTTACATCTCAATGGCAAGAACTAAGTTATACGCCCTTCCCTAGTTGAGGGTGGCTAGGAAATGCAGGCATTTTTCTTGACAGCTACATCTCCAAATACAATAGATAAATTCTACAAGAAAAAAAAGGATAATCGATGTGGGGATGAGGAACCATCAATCTCTTCTACATGCAGCTACCAAAAACCTACAGAAATATGATCTTAGTGATATACCATTAGAAACATGCTCTTTAGAGTCAGGACCAAGTCAAGGGTGCCTGTTATCACAGCTTCTCTACTGTGTTAAATGTCCTAGCCAGTGCAATACTTTAAAAAAAAAAATAAGAAAGAAGGAAAGAAAGTTGCCTGTATTTGTATACTGTGATAACTTACATAACAAGTATAGGAGAATGTGCATATAAAAATTTCAAACAAACAAGAAAATCTGGCACTCTGGATACATGTTCATGCTATGAGAGGAAAAAAATTGTGTATAGACATATACACATATAAATATGCGTGCGTGTGTGTGTGTGTGTGTGTATATATTTCTCTCTAACAATTAGCTATTGATACCATTCAGAATTTTTCTACTGCATTATTTGTTTTTCCGTATATATAAATCTCCCATTCACAATGTGATCCTAGGCAGAA
Source organism: Arctocebus calabarensis (assembly GCA_963573935.1). Taxonomy (NCBI): domain Eukaryota; kingdom Metazoa; phylum Chordata; class Mammalia; order Primates; family Lorisidae; genus Arctocebus; species Arctocebus calabarensis. The sequence continues at coordinate 16,891 of CAUYON010045996.1, forward strand.
ATATATGCAAGATCTATTTAGGGAAAATTACAAAACACTACATAAAAGATGCACTGGATAAATGATGAGACACTAAGGGATGAAAAGATATAATTGTGTCAATTTAGCAGTTCACCCCATGAATTTACAACTACTCTATGAATCATTGTAATTCCAATCAGAATCCCAAACAAGGCTTTTCACAGAACTTAACAATCTGACCGAGAAGTTTATATAGTCGATTAAAGAAAGAAAACGAGCAAAGAAATCATTGAAAAAGAAAACTAAGGAATGGGGATCTGCTCCACCAGTCTAATTATGAGGCTATAGTTATTTAAACAGTGTGGTTTTGGGGACCAGAATATAAAAATAGCCAAAGGGGTAGGATAAAGGACATAGGTACTAGTGTATACATACATGGAAACTTGATATGGGACAAAAGTAGCTTAAATATCAGCAGGGAGTAAATGTTAGATAAATAGAGCCAAGACAACTGGCTGTGTTCAAAAAAAAGAATTTAGATTCCATTTTATGCCATAACAATAACACACCCCACGTGAACTAAAAACCTTTAATGTATGGGGGGAGGGTGTTTCTCAAAAATTAAAAAGAAAATACAGGAAGATGTCTTCCTTATATTTCTTAAGTTTTCTTATAATACCAAAAGCATAAATGATAACAGTGATAGTTTAAATACATTAAAATATTAAATTTCCATTAGACAAGGGACATCAGAAACAGTAAAAATGCAACCCGGTGGAAAAGTCAATTATAATACATATCACTAGGTATTAGTATCTAGAAAATTAAAATATCCCTGTAAATCAACAAAGAAAAGCAAATAATGCAGGAGAAAAATACTGAACGGTATCAATAGCTAATTGCTAGAGGGAAATAAATCGCCAAAAACCAAAAGAAAAAACACTCAACATCAGCAATAAATGTAAATTAAAACCACAATGAGGTACTGTACCCATCAGATCAACGACATTTAGAAATCTGACAAACCCAAGTGTTGCTATGAATATGGTAGAGAGAGAGAGATGGGACTTTTAAACATGGCTGGTATGAATGTATACTGTTGAAAATCACATTGGAAAAAAAATGTTGCAGCATCAAACAAAATTGGCATGCACACACCCTATGACTTAGCAATTCTATTTATGGGCATATCTTCTAAAAAATCATCATACAAGAAATAAAAGTGATTATTGTAGCACTGTTTCTAACAGTAGAAAAATGGGAAACAATCTAAACATTCACAAATATAATCTTGGATAAATAAATGGTACTAGATACCAGAGTCAACCAATGAAATAACAAATTCATATGTGCCAAAAACATTAAAACGAGGCAGGAAAGGCACATGCTAATTTCAAGATAGAGATTACTTTTGGGCAAACAGCAATGGAATTGGGCAGTGGTGGTTATAATTAAAATGTATCTGTAATCTTAGCCATGAATGGATTAATAAACTGTGGTATATGTATACCATGAAATACTATTCAGCCATGAAAAGGATGGAGACTTTACATTTTTTGTATGAACCTGGATAGAGTTGGACAACATTCTCTTTAGTAAAGTATCACAAGAATGGAAAAGCAAATAACCAATGTATTCAATATTAATATAAAGCCAGTAGACAAACTAATTCATGACCACACAGGAGAAAAACTCAATTTAAATCAAGTTGGAGGTAAGGAGAAGGAGGGAGAAAGAGAGGAGAGGAGGAAAGAGGTTGGTGTGCTCCTGCCTCACGGGCACCATGGAAGGGTGTATGGCGCCCCTCCCAGGTGAGGGGCGCAACTACAACAGAGATTTTACCTAACAAATGCAAACATTGTAAGCTAATCATTTGTATCCTTATATTAATCTGAAATTTTTTTTAAAATAATTTTATTGAATCATAATTATGTACATTGGTGCAATCACAGGGCACGATTCATATACATTCAGAAATATTTTGATCATACTGTTACAGATATCCTTCATGGCATTTCCTTGATCACTATATAAAG
>CAUYON010046003.1:0-25186 GCA_963573935.1 Arctocebus calabarensis
TTTTTTTTAAATTTCAAGATACTTTATTCTTAAAACAGGTCACAACACTAAGCTTTTGGCCTATTCTGCCACTGTACAAGCTACAAATGCTTGCTGAGCAGCGGAAGGGTGCTCTTTCATAGCATGTCTGAAAACTGGATAAAAATCCATATAAAACAAATATTGAAATAATTTCCATAGGAACACAGATAATTGTGACCCCATCTCCTAATCTTATATATTGCTACATCTGTGCCAACCCTACTCTTACAACAACATTTCAAAACTAGCAATAATTAAGTTAAATGGTCCCCCCCCAAATCCCTTAATTCAAGCTAAACTCACATTTAACAGCTACAGAATGATATCTACACATTAATGAAGCACAAGTTGCTGGGTGACGTTTCATTCCACTTTCCCAAGCACAAGACACAGGCAGAGTGCCAACATCCTGCTCTTCTACTTTGGGTAGGTAGTCGGGGTTCTGGATTTGCTGCACAAGTTGCCACATTGGCCTGACATCACATAGTAAATAGTCAGCATCTGGAATCCATTGAAAGTAGAAGCAGCAGCTACAGTGTAAGCACCCATATTTTCAAAGAGCATCCAGGAGCCCACATGCATTTCTGGTGGGTCACAACACTCAACTATCCAGTCAAGGCCATCGCGTGTTGATCCCCATATGCTGGATGAATAATACTTCTCATCTGGTTTAGGTCTCTTTTGCAGAAGAGGCTTACATGAGCATGATCATAAAGGATGCAATTAAACGATCCATATACTCCATCACTGATGTAATACATAAAGGTTTATTCACTGGACTCATCTTTATCATCAGAGCCTATCAGTTCCTTTAATACAGTTTTTTTGGCAATGATATTAACTGCAAGTGTCAAGGCTGAGGCAACATAATATCTGCCTGGCTCAGCTATGATTCTCACTCCAGAGTCCGATGGAAAGCACTTGTCCAATGCTGGGTTGATTACACCAGTGATCTCTTCAAATTTAAGCTTCACTTCCTCAGATTCAGGAATGCCACCTGCAATATCAAGCAGGTACATGCTGAAACCAACCTCAGCTCCCATGTCAAAGACACAGCGGGCATCAGAGATTGACTGCATGAAGGTCTCAGGATCAGAACAGCCACTTCCCACATGGAAGCTGACACCAGTGACATCAATATTTAGCTCTTTTGCCCGTTCCAAAAGAAGTCTGCTGGTTTTGAGTGTGGCATCAAATTTAACACGGAGTCGACAGACTGCTTTGGAATCATCAGTGGCAATCCGCAAAACCAACTTGGCCTTTGGATGTGCTCTGGCAACTTTCATCAACTCGACTTCACTGTCAAAAGTCATCATCTGGTCCCCATCATCTGGACTCCATTAAATATACTTAATTTGAGACACTTGTTTACAGGGATTTACATAGATAACCCTCTCTAAAGGCACCCTGAGACTTTGCACCAATTGTATTTCAGTCTTGCTAGCTCAGTCAAATCCTGTCCCAGTGGCAGCGAGGGTCTTCACAATGGCTATACTGTCATTACATTTGACTGCTAAAAGGGAGTGACACGAGGAAGAGCTCTTAGCCATCTTTGGTGTTTCTTCAGAACATCTCCGAGGGGTGGTGTCTGTGGCTCAAGGAGTAGGGCACCGGCCCCATATACCGGAGGTGGTGGGTTCAAACCCAACCCTGGCCAAAAAAAAAAAAGCTGCAAAAAGAACATCTCTGAGGTCTGCTACATAGAAGGCATCCTTATCATCAGAAGAGGAAACTTCATTGATTTTTTTTGGTCCAGAATATCCTTGGCAGGTAAAACCTTCATCAAGCAAGTGGCAGTCAAACTCCTCATTACTAATGTTGTTCATGGTTTCTTAATGTCTCTTTGAAAAACTAAGAGAAGGAATTTAAAGAAATACTTCCAACTTCTCACAAAGGCAATTCTCTAGGAATTCTGAATCCCACTGAGTGTGTCCCCTGAGCAACAGTGGAAACATTCTTAGAGCATCTGGGTGCCACAAGCCAGCCCCATAGAGAAGCCATAAAGCCGCTGCCTGCGCAGAGCCAGAACTGGGGCTGCAGGAGCGCTCAGCCGCCCCCGCCGCACCCTTTAGCACCTGGCTCCCACCTGCCAGAGACACTGACTGGAGGTGGCACCGGAGCAGCGACTTCAGGGACTGACCTTCACATTTTCAGTGTTTATAGAAAATGGGTTATGGAAAAGCTGTATGTCCTGTTCATGGAGATAAAGCTCTTTAAATCTAAATTGGAGCTCCTTTTGCAACTTTTCCAGTAAATCCACACATGTTTTGTTTGGGAATGCAACCAATGATTTTTTCCGCTAACAGATTTTGCCTCAGGATGACTCCGCTGCTAAACAGGACAGGCAGCGGAGGCAAAACACCCGGTGGGCTGGATAAATGTCCTCAGCGGGCCGCATGTAGCCTGCGGGCTGTAGTTTGAGGACCCCTGGTTTAGGTAGCTTTGCATGACTGATTGGGCCTAAGTCCCTATAGTGAGATTCCCAATATACAGGAATTTAACCACATTAATGGGAATCAAGTCCAGAACCCGGCTCAGGCTGGGTTTCCAGGAATAATTCCCTATTCCTCAGGTCTAGCCAGGCCTTCACCGGGTCCTGTCAGTGTCCTTCTGAAGCACAGTCACATCCTCACCACCTCAGCTCCACAGCCCACAGCTGGGCCACCACCATCTTTGGGGTAGCCTCCCAAGTGACCCCTGTTTTCATATTTCACAGAGCACCAGAAATGCTCTTCTAAAGACATACATCCAATGGTGCCGGTTATTGGCTTAGAATCCTGCCATGGCTTCCTATTGCTCGTGGACACCCAGGGTCCTTGTAGGGGTGGGGGGGCCGGCTGCCTGCCCAGTCTTGTCCCCTTGTCTCTCCTCTGCCTATCAGACTCCAGCCACACTGAACTCCTGTCCCTCCAACATGTCGGGCTCTTTCCTTTGCCTAGGATGCTGTTCCTCTTGATCTACGTGTGATGTATTTGATACTGAGTTCCAAGTTTCAGTACCAACTCAGGCTGTACCTGACCACCTACCTGAAATTCTCAGTTGCTCTCTATAGTATGGCTCTGCTTTCATTTTATTTTCTTTAAACTGTCTTTCTTTTTCTTGTGTGCTTTTTGTCCAGTTCTTCCTCCTAGGACATAAGCTTCACTGCAGCCTCGGTCTTTATCTTATTTATTTTTACTCCTGGCATCTGGAAGAGTGCTGAGTATGTAGGAAGTCCTCAGTATATTTTGATTCAATGAGAGAATAATAGCTGTACTGAAGGGAGAAACTATATTTAAAATTAATCATCTTTCGTACAATTCTCCAAAGGTACTGTGTTAAGGTGAAGACAGCAGTAGATCAGAAGTAGTGGCCTAGGTTCTTGTTCCATATTTTCCTGACCAACACTGTGACCCTGGGTGGGTTCCTGAGGAGCTGGTATTGGCATTGGTAGAGGAATTTATAAAAACAGCATAAATACTTGCAGTCATTTGGGGGAGGGGGGGGATCTACTATGCACTGGTATTGCCCTTGGTGCCATATACTTATATCCTAATCATAGGCATTAGTTTTCTAGTATGTAAGTAAGATGTTTAGATAAAATCATCTGTTGTTTCCCATCTATGATATTTTATGAATTTCTTGGAGAAAAAGTTTATAATTTATGGTGATACACAGTAGGAATACATGAGTTCATTGAGAAGCCTCAAGTAGTTGTTGATCCAGGTCTAATACAACTTTAAAATTGCAGGTCTTAAGCTTTAGAAATAAGACAGAAACTCACCATTTGTTGGACATCCTTTAGTCCTCTCAACGTCTTGTACAGGATTTTCCCTCTTTATTGATTGGGGAAACTGAGGCTCACAGATCCTAAAAGAAGCCCTGTTCTTCGCAAGCACTAATTTTACTTTCTTCTCTCCTTTATCTCAGTGGATTTCATGGGGACAGTGTACACTTCAGACATCTGAATGTTTTTCCTTTTCTTTCTCCCAGAACTCTAAGAAGGAGCTGATGTGGAAGAGCGGCTGAGATAGTTGAAGATGACAACCACAGTAGCCACAGACTATGACAACATTGAGATCCAACAGCAGTACAGCGATGTCAACAACCGCTGGGACGTCGATGACTGGGACAACGAGAACAGCTCTGCACGGCTCTTTGAGCGGTCCCGCATCAAGGCTCTTGCAGGTGAGTCTCCTTCATGCCCCGTCACCGAAGCCTGGGATGCTATGCAGGGTCCTTTAAGACCATCCACCTAATCCTTGCTATGGCTGCCTTGTGTAAAGATTGTCCCATGAGAGCAAGGTGACCATTTTGTAAGGTAGTCACTTCCATATTTGGAGATTTATTACTTCTGATGGTCAAAGTGATTCAGAGGACAGAATGTTATCTATAGGATGGCCCCTGTAGCTCAAAGGAACAGGGCGCTGGCCCCATATACCAGAGGTGGAGGGTTCAAACCTGGCCCTGGCCAAAAACCGCAAAAAAAAAAAAAAAAATGTATTTACAGCATTTCAGAAAGAGCTGCCCTAAGTTTGTAAGAATTCTTGTATTTTTTGATATATCTTACATTTTGAATATTGAAGCATGCTATCCCTTACACACAAAAATATACAAATTAATGTGTGTACTTAGTGCCTGTGATTATATTAACTATGCAATGCTTGATTCATATCACATGCAAAGATTGTAGATCTGAAAAGCAGTAGCTTAATCTGGTAAAGAAGCACTGACAGGTAAGTTTGTGATTGCTTAATTAAAATTAGTGGAACACATCCTTACTTTGTGATTTCTCATTTTTCGGTTGTGTAGAATACCTAGAGTCCACTTCACAGTGGCCCTGGTATGGGGAAGTGGTTTTTTACCCTAAAATTGCCCTGAAAATCAAGAAAGGGTTCTATCACCTTGAAAACTTCAGCAGTTCTAAATATACATAAACCAAGGGACAAAGTGGAGTGTATTCAAGGTCCTGCATCTGTACTTTGAGATTTCAACTGACATGTTTACCAAGTGGGAAAGGTGGTTTATGATTTTTTTTCCAGACATCTTTATAATTATGAAAGTAAATCAGAGTCATGCCTTGAGTATATAAGTGTATTGTCAATGCGTCTCACTTTTTGGTTCCTTTACAATGGAATCTGATTATGAAGCCTGTATCATTTAGAGTTGTCTTGATGGCAAGCAAAAGGAAGCCTTACCCAAAGTGGTAGATGTGACAAAGAAAATTTATTGGTCACGTAGTAGGCACATTCAGCTTTTAAGCAAGACTTATTCCTGGGCTTAAATGGTGTGATCAGGGCTTCTTGGCTTCACTTGCTAAGTGCAGGCTGTATTCACCATCAGGCTCTACCCCGTAGTCCTCAGATGGGTGTCCTAGGTGCTTGGTCCCTCTGGCATTAGGGACACCTAACTGGAAAGAGCATGCTTCCTGCTGCCTCAGAGGCTGGGATCAGTCTCACTGGCCTGCTTGATCATGATGTGGGTCAAGTAACCCTCCCACCAGAATTGGAGAGGTCAATGTACTGAGTTACTGATTAACTTTATCTAAACAGGACACACTCTAGAGTGAGAGTTTGGTCAGTAAATTTGGAATACAACAAGAAAGAGAGAGGGGAATGGATGTTGGGGATATAGCCAACTAAATGCTATAGGAAAATTATTCAGCTACCTTAAGATGATTTTTCCCTTGAGTGGTGGTGATTTAAAGATCTTTTTTGAACTTGCCTCAGTGAATAATTAATCAGACAGTCACTCTAGAATTGAGGCTTTGTCTTTTAGCTCATTCATTAACAGAGAACCTTATAAAAACCGTGATCCTGGCTTGTGCTAGTGGATTGATTTGTACTTGTTTCTTGAGTCTTCATTAGAGTCGTTAGACCAGTGTGCTAGTATTACCTTCGATCACCAGCCTTTTACTTTCTGATTCCAGGCTATGTGTTATCCTCCCTTTTAAGGACAATTTTATTGCAAACTACAGGATGGTTCCTTGTTCTTTGTATGTGGTCTTTCCTACATTTTTGGAGGAGAACCCCCAGCTATCCTCAGTGTCCATCATTTAGCTTAAACTACTTAGGCTGTTTATCCAGGTTCCTGAATAACTAATCATGGTAATAATAGCAACCACTCAACACGGTGCTTACTGGGTGCTAGGCACTGTTCTGAATGCTTTGTATTCAGTAACCGTTAATCCTGTAACAACCCTATGAAAGAGATTATTATTGTCTGCATTGTGTAGATGAGGAAGTTGAGGCCCAGAGAGATTGAGTAGCTTGCCTTAGAGCACCCTGCTACTAAATGGTTGAAGGCATGTTGACTGTGAAGTATATACTCTCATATTTTTCTATATTCATTAAAATTAAAAACTGATTTAAAGATCATTGGGAAAGAGTGTTGTCAGTTGAATAATGTTAAAAGACCGGGCGCAGTGGCTCACTCTTGTAATCCCAGCACTCTGGGAGGCCGAGGCAGGTGGATTGCCTCAGCTCACCAGTTCCAGACCAGCCTGAGCATAGTGAGACCCCGTCTCTAAAAATAGTCGGGCATTGTGGTGGGTGCCTGTAGTCGCAGCTACTGGGGAGGCTGAGGCAAGAGAATTGCTTGAGCCTAAAAGTTTGAGGTTGCTGTGAGCTGTGATGCCACAGCACTCCACCGAGGATGACAAAGTGAGACTCTGTCTCAGGAAAAAAAGACAATAAAATAAACACGTTAAAAAGATCTTTGAAAGCCCAGGAGTGCATCCCATGGCCTAGGAGCAACCATGAGCAATCATGGCAGGTTATTAAAAAGATAAGGTGTTGCTTCCATGTTAAATGTTTGAGGAAAAATAAAATAATTACATTCAGTGAATTCACAAGATGCCAGAAAAACCATGTGTTTAATGGAAGAAATGATCTTATTAATTCTCTTACTTTCCTGTTCTGTAGGACAGAAAATCTCTGAGCCCTGTGAGAAACCACACACTGATGGAAGGAGTTCTAGAGTTAGAAGAATAGTTCTAGCATTTGAGTGTGAATCAGAATCACCCGGAGGGCTTGTTTGACTGGTTGCTGGGCCAACCCCCAGAGTTTTTGACTCAGTTGGTCTTGGGTGGGGCATGACGGTTTGAATATCTAATATGTTCTCAGGTGATGCTGATGCCCTGGGCTAAGGATCCCATTTTGAGACTGGTATACAGTATTGATGGGCATGTAATCCCTTTCCTTGGGGATTTAAGACCATTTCATCTGGACCAGGCTAAAGTCTAGGAAGAAATAAAGTTTCAGACCCAACAGAGTTATGTTACAGATAAATGTTAATATGCAGGGGTGTGGAAGGATGACCACCTGACTTTGAGAAAAGGGAAAGCTCTTCCTCCCCCTTGTAGGGAGGTGATTGTGATCAACTGGTATCCAGCATGAGCAAGTTGCTGTTGCAGTTTCTGTTACGAATGCTCATCCTGGAGTAGGAAATCTTTACTCAGAGTGGGTAGAAATATACATATCCAGTTTCCCATGTGCCTGTAGGGCTCTCCGTATATGTGATCTAATCTAATCAAATTGAATTCTGAGGCAGATTTATAAAAGACAGTAAAGCAAAGATTCATCTTTTTATGGAGCGGTGCATCTTGTATTGATAATGTAGCCACCACCTTGTGGTTCTGAACTAAGTAGCTTTAAAGGCACTAGAGTGAGGTAAACTACTTACTACTAATTTTCACCCAATTTATAGGTACTTATTATTAGGCTATAATATATATATTCTTCATTTGAATTGTAAAAACCATTCTTTTTGGTTTTACTTTCCTTCATCCTCTTCACCCTCAGAAATGGCTGTTAACTCAGTATGGTATAACAACAAACATACTTGGTCTTTGTCTCAGGTTGCTGGCACAGAGCTCTTAAAATTCTTGGAATTTCCAGAGTGATAGGCGTGTCATAGTGAGTCCCTGTGGTCTTACCTGAGTTTATACTATGAGGTGACTTGGCAGGGGGCAGCCTTTCCTCCCTGGGTAGCCTTAGGTTGAGGCTGCTCCCCCGAGACTCCGTGATTGGTGGGTTAGAACTTTCAGCCCCATCCACCGATCCCTGGGGAGGTCATGTTGGGTCATGTGGAGTGACTTGAGAGGATCTCGAAGCCCCGCCCCCTAACCCAGACCCTTGCCCCTTCCATTTGGCTTTTCCTGAGTTGTGTTTTTTATAATAAATTCATAAACATACTTAAAAGTGTTTTCCTGAGTTCTGTGAGTTCTTCTAGCATGTTATTGAACCAGGGTGGGGTGGGTGTTGGGAAAACCAGAATTTATAGCAGGTGGTGAGAAGGCAGGTGCCTGAGACTTACACTTGGCATCTGACACGGGGATGATCTTATGAGACCAAGCCCTTTATCCTGTGGGATCCGGCAGTAACTCCAGGTAGATGGTGTGGGACCTGGATCACACTGTACCACGCTCTGTTGGTGTCAGAAATACTGCATGGGGCGGGGGCGGGGGTTATCTCTGATACTGTATGTAACATGTCAGTTGGTTTTTTGGTTTTTGTTTTTATTTTTTCTTGAGACAGAGCCTCAAGCTGTCACCCTGGATAGAGGGCCATGGCATCACAGCTCACAGCAACCTCCAATTCCTGGGCTCAAGCGAGTCTCTTGCCTCTGCCTCCCAAGTAGCTGGGACTACAGGCGCCTGCCACAACGCCCGGCCGTTTTTTTGGTTGCAGCTGTCATTGTTTGGCGGGCCCGGGCTGGATTCGAACCTGCCAGCTCAGGTGTACATGGCTGGCGCCTTAGCCAAGCCTTTTTGTTGTTGTTTTTTTTTAAGAGATAGTGTTTCACGATGTTGTCTAGGCTGGAGTGTAGTGCTTGTCACAGGGACACTCATGGTGCACTACAGCCTTAAATTCTTGGGCTCAGGTGATTCTCCCTCCTCAGACTCCTGAATAGTTGGGACTGCAGGTGTACACCACTGAGCCCAGCTACATCAGTTTTTTGTAGAAATCAGGCTTGCCATCACTTGTCAAGTTTCAGTATGTCATTACAAAGATAAATCAGCCTGGAGTTAGGTCACTTCCATTGCCCAATTCTTTCCATGCTCCTTAACTGTTTTTGCTTGGAAATCAGTCTGGCTCTTATGCCAGTCACTCATCACCATCTGTAGCTCCTTAGTAGGCAGAAAGATCAGCCTGATGGCCAAAAGGAAGCATAGGGACTGTGACCTGGAGCACCTGGCAGGAGTAAAATCAGCAGCTTTTCCTCAAAATATTAGAACAAGTTCATCTGAAAGCTTCCCCCTCACACAAATTGGGTGAAGAGAGATTCTCAGAGACCAGCCTGAGCAAGACCAAGACCCCAACCCTGTCTCTACTGAAAATAGAAAAACTAGCTGGGTATTGTGGCAGGTGCCTATAGTATCTACGTGGGAGGCTGAGGAAAGAGGATGGCTTGAGCCCGAGAGATTGAGGTTGCAGTGAGCTATGATGCCATGGCATTCTATCCAGGATGACAGAGTGAATGAGACTCAAAAGTAAAAAGAAATTTGAACGTGGAGTGAAACCATGATAGCTGGTACTTGTCCCCTTCCTTAGTGTTACTGTCTGTAGTTCAGAAGGAAGATGAGAAGAGCATCAGTCAAGCCTGCTGGAGGAAAGAGACCGCGTCATGGGGATTCAGCCTTGAGGCAGTGCACTGCAATGTGATTTTTTAATGTCTTCTTTAAATGATTTCCTGCATCCCATGGTGGCATGCCCACATTCCTGACCTCTGACCAGTTGTCTCAGTATTGTGGAACATGTAGTTATTCAAAATAAGCTGAACTTTTTGGAAACCAACATTTTATTTGAAATAAAAAGAAAACAAAACTTTAATCTTTTAAAGAAAACAAAGGCAAATATTTTCATTGTATAAATGAAGGGTGTTTATGATTGTGGCTTATGTTTTTTTGATCCAAACACAAATGGGGGAGATAGGGGAAGAAATATTCTTTTAAAATGTGTAATATATTCAGCTTGATGAATATTGATGAAAGTAATTAGAATTAATATCTTTATATCAATACTCATAAGTAATGAAGGAAAAACCCTGGAAGTATACACAAAAATAGACAATGTTTCTTTCTGAGTGTTTGAATTTTTCCTGAAATGAAATATGAACTATTTTGGAATTTTTTAAAAAAGCATGAAAACCATCTTAAATATGTAATGCTACATTCAGAAATTCCTGTAAGTTTTTTCTCCCAAAAGTAATAGCTTAGGGAAGAATAGTAGAAAGTCTTGTATGAATGTGTATTTTGAAAATATGACAAATTAAAAATGAGATTACCTTGTGAGTTGTCTCTCATTAACATTTATTAGCCAAAACTTTGTCTAAGAGCCTTTTTGCTAAGCTACGGACAAGGCAAAAGAAATTGACCATCATTGAGGGAGCATTAAAATAGCTAACAGTACCCATTGCCGTTCTCTATATCATATGTACAGAGTAAATCACAATTGTTAATGGCTGAATCTCCAGGCCTTGCTCCCTTTAAACATAGGCATTTATCTCAGTGATCAAGAATTTTGGGCAGGGTGCAGTGGCTCATGCCTGTAGTCCTAGCACTCTCGGAGGCCGAAACCCTGAGACGGGTGGATTGCATGAGCTCATGGGTTCGAGACCAGCCTGAGCAAGACTCCATCTCTAAAAATAGCCGAGCGTTGTGGCGGGGACCTGTAGTCCCAGCTACTCCAGAGGCTGAGGCAAGAGAATCACGTGAGCCCAAAAATTTGAAGTTGGGCTCTTCAAAGCCTAAAAGTCACAAGCTATGCTGCCAGGGCACTGTACCATGAATGACAAAGTGACACTCTGTCTCAAAAAAAGAAAAGAATTTTGGTAGAGTGTTTAAGCAGCTAAGCAATAATTTACTTGAAAAATCCAGATCAGCACTGTTTAAAGGAAATATAACACTTCCACATGTGATTTTATATTTTCTTTTTTTTTTTTTTTTTTTGAGACAAAGCCTCAAGCTGTGACCCTGGATAGAGTGCTGTGGTATCACCAGCTCACAGCAACCTCCAATTCCTGGGCTCAAGCGAGTCTCTTGCCTCCGCCTCCCAAGTATCTGGGACTACAGGCGCCCGCCACAACGCCTGGCCATGTTTTGGTTGCAGCCGTCATTGTTGTTTATCGCGCCCAGGCTGGATTCGAACCCGCCAGCTCAGGTGTACGTGGCTGGCACCTTAGCCCGTTGAGCCACAGGCACCGAGCCGATTTTATATTTTCTAAAAATAGTATTTAAGTAATCAAGATATGTGAACTATTATAACAACATATATTTAACATAAAAAATTATTAATAAGATAGTTTACTTTTTCCTACTAAGTGTTGAAATCCAGTATGTGTTCTACTTTACACTATAGCACATTTCAAGTAGTCACTCGTGGCCAATCACTACTGTTGGATTGTATAGCTTGACTGTCTTCAAATAGACATTTTTTTACTGACTAAAACTTTTTAGATCCTGAAAAACAGATGTGGGCTTTAAAATACCCATCAAGTATTTGGTCTTGGATCTGTTTATGAAAAGGAGCAAGTAGTTGGCTCTTTGGCTAAATGTGAATTTAAATTTTAATGAGGAATAATACATCAGTTAAATAGTTATTTAAAAAATAAACACTTCTTCCTTTTGTTCTTTCTACTATGAAGCTTTTTAGCAAATAGATATTACAGCAATGATCAATTCTTCACCAACATCTATACTCTTGCTGTGTCAGCTGAAAACTTAAGCAAAATATCCAAGCAGCTGTTCTCAGACACTGTTTTTGGTGCTGAAGATTCAATAGCATACTTACTAAAGAAGCATATTCCTCTTCTATAAATTGAAATTCACCACCATGGGGTGGAACTCAGCAGTCTGCATTTTTAATAAGTCCCCATGTGCTTCTGACACAGACCACACTTAGAGGAACATTTTCCTAGGAACATGGCCTTAGGGGTCTCACTTAATATTTAAATCCTTTTATCCTTGAAAATTCCCAATGAAGTGAAAATCAACTTTTTATCTCCTTTGAAATATCTGTCTAACCTTTCCCCCAGTAAGTCAGTCGTAGTTTATGTTTTGATATCTTGACGACTAAGAAGGCTTAATGTTCTGCCCAAGTGGAGTACTGTGCTGTCTCAAGGCTGGTGCACACATTCTTCTTATAATCCCTGGCCTCGCTGCAGCCCCTGTCTGGAGGGATCCTCTCCATTGTGGAGGTGATTAAGGTCCTCCCCTTTAACCTCCACCTCTGTTTGGTCCTTGTAATTTGTGATCTCAAGGAGGGATGAAAATTTCTCTGCGCTTCAGTAAGCCCTGTAGTGCTAATTAAAATTAGTTGGGGACACTTGAGAAAGTATTTCCCAAAGAATTCTGTAGTTGTAAGTAAAAACTTTAAGTACAGGGTTTTCTCAGGAGGAAAAGAAGTGGAATCTATATTGTGAGAATTAGAGCAGAATTTACCATCATTTTCTCTGAGTTAACTGCATATTGCAAGCTATTGTTACTAATCTCAAGTTGACAGGTTTACGTAGAGATGGAGGGAAGCCTGTTTATAAACCATCAAAGATTTCTAAATTTGTCTTTTTTGAGAGGGAGCTTAATGCCTTTTCTGCCCACAATCATAAGTTTTTAATTAAGTGGTCTGGATATTGGTTTTATGTAGGGTATTTTATGTTCACCTATAGTGTGGTGGTTTTACTTAGAAACTTTCCAGAAGACTGTTAATCCATAATCAACACTCCCAACATGAATAAATAAACAGATTCAGTAATCCCCCTCTTATCAGCTGCATTCCAAAATGTCCTCTGGATGCCTAAAACCTCAGGTAGTACTGAATCTAATTACTACCAATCAAAACACATTTCTTTCTTTTCTTTTCTTTTTTTAAAGGGTCAGAGTCTTGCCCTGGCATCCAGGCTGGAGTTCAATGGTGAAATCATAGCTCGCTAAAACTTAAACTCCTGGGCTCATGTGATCTCCCACCCTCTAGCCTCCTGAGTAGCTGGGACTACAGGTGCTAGCCATCATCATTAGCCAGCTACTTTTTCTTTTTTTTTGTAGAGGCAGAATCTCACTTATGTTGCTTAGGCTGGTCTTGAACTCCTGGTCTCAAGTTATCCTCCCACCTCTGCCTCTCAAAGCATTGAGATTACAGGTGTGAGCCACTACTCCCAGCTACGTGTGTCTGTTCATGTCTTCCACTTACAAACTTAATATAACCTCTTCCATTTTACTCAGCACAGTTATCATGCACTATGGCTGTAACTTTTGCAGTTAAGAGGTGCAACAACAAAACTAACGTGGATGTCTTTTTCTTTCTTTGAGATTCTTTTATCTATGAATCTTAGCAACCTCAGCATAGGAGTTTTTTTTTTCTTAATTAAGTCAAGAATTTTGTTCACATTTTCACTGAGAGGAGTCACTTTACGCTTCTCTTTGTCATGGCCAAATTGCCAGCATTAATAGTCTTGTGATCTGGGGCCATTATCTAGTCAAATGAGGCTTCCTTGAACTCAAGCTCAGTGATGCCTTGACAGTCGATCTGATAACAGAGAGGTCTACTAAGTGACTAACGGGCAGGGAATGTAGACAGCGTACATACCCTGGACGAAGGGGTGATTCACATTCCGGGTAGGAGGGGGCGGGACAGCACAGGATTTCATCATTCTACTCACAATAGCATGCATTTTAAAACTTGCCAATTGTTTATTTCTGGAGTTTTTCATTTTAATATTTCCAGACCGTGATGAGCTGAAGGTAACTGAAACCATGGAAAGTGAAACTAAGGCTCAGGGCGGACTGTTGTGTGTGTGTATAACATTTGATGTCCTTTAGTGAATGTTACAGAGCTAGCCTACTATTGAATATACAGAGAGGTCCTAAAACGTGGTCTGGACTGGTCTAATTAGGAAGCTGAAACCTATTACATGAGAGCATATTTGCATACCAGTGCCAAGAAATAGCATAGGTTATTAGTGCTGTAGTAATTTACAGGGAAAGATAGATCTCACACACACATGCCCTAATCCTTTTTTTTTTTTTTCTTTTAAAGATAGAGTCTTACTCTGTCACCCAGGGTAGAGTGCTATGGCATCATAGTTCACGGCAACCTCAAACTTCTGGTCTCAAGAGATCCCTCTGCCACACCCACCTTTATGCCTGCCTGGCTTTTCTATTTTTAGTGGAGATGGGGTCTCGCTTTTGCTCAGGCTGGTCTCTAACTCTTGTGCTCAAGCAATCCACCTGCTTTATCCTCCCAGAATGCTGGAATTACAGGCATGAGCCACTGCACCTGGCCTTCTAGTCATTTTAAGAGGTAAGGTTTAGTAACATAAAGAGCACTAGAACTTCCAGAGAGGAAGACTTACAATGACTGCTTCAGGCCAGGTTGCAGGCTTCTAAGGACCCTCTCATTGAAACAAAGTCTGCGTTGAGCTGCTCGAGATACTATGCCGTCTCACACTCTGACTCATTGTCAACATCAGACTAGCAACTCTGTTCAGATTAACACTTTTATGCCCTCAGGCAAAGAGAACAGCTTCTTGCATGATGGAATGGGCTTGTACAGTTGGATTAACAAGGATTTAATAGCAACCCATTATTTTTCTTATCCACTCTTAGTCTATATCCCTAACTGATGCATTATTTGTGAGAGAGGCCTGGTCCCTAACACACAGTAAATACCCCACCATCGCTCGTGAAATCTGAGTCTGAAAGAGCATTTCATATCCAAGAGGTTCATGAGAACTATTGAAGAGAAAGTCTTTTTAGGTTATTACGTGTAGTTCAGGATTATGCCCCCAATTATTTGTCATATATGAATTGCTTCCATAGTTTTCTGACCATAAGCGTGCAGGCATCTTCTTCTTTGGGGGGATGAGGTTTCCTCTGCCTTGCTTTCCCTCCCTCCCCTTTCTCTCACTGCTGTAGACCCAGTGTCCTCCCTGCTTTTGCAATCAGCTTGGATTCCTACTATTGTTCCTAGATTCCACCTCACATTCTGTTTGCACCTCAGCCCTAGCTGGAGTCTTACAGTAGCTAAGGAGAGTGAGCCTGGCTTGGGAGAACCAGCAGACAGAAACCTGGTGCTACCGCAGTCACTGACTATTCCTGTCCTTCCTGAAACCTCCTAGCTACACATCCATCCCCTCTCCCTACCCAGCCCCCATTCCAGCCCTTCATTCTTCCGGAGCCTGGGTTCTCCTTCCCTCACCCCAAAGGTCTTCTCTTTATCCTCATTCCCTTGTTTATCTTCCACCCCACCCCTAATCTTTGCTGAACTTGTCTCCCCTCCCTACCAGATTACTTTCATTCACTCAGACTCTTTTGAGGAATTCCCATAGATTTTATTGTTGATTGATGATTGAATTTAGAGATTATAATCTCTTTTCACTTGAGGACTGCCTGTGTAAGCAAAAGAAGAGAAACTTATGCGACCTTTCTGCTGCTTTTTTATCCCTGTCTACGTATGTGCATTCTCTCTCTCCTCTCTCCTGTTACCTTTATTGAGATATGAGTTTTATACCCTAAAATTTCTCCCTTTAAATTATACAGTTCAGTATTTTTTTTATATGCTAACAGAGTTATGCAGTGTTAACTTAAAAATCACACTATTTGTACATTTGGAAAGGAAAGCTTTATCTTTTAATAAAGGATTACAGCCTGCAAGGTGGCCATTCTGATAGGCTGTGCCAAAGCTTGGAAACAGGCACTTTGGGGGAGGTGGGAGGGGAGCACAGGAATTTTTGCTGAACAGATTAAAGGAGGAGCTTTGAATATTAATGAAGGAGGTCTTCATACATGCACATTGAATAAACATCCATGTTATATATGACCCGTGTTCACTTTGGGGTGGTGACTTAACATGTAAATGTGTTACAGATAGGCCCTAAAGTTACAAGGTAAAGCAGAGACATGATGACAGGCACGTGCACAGCCTCTGTGAAACCAGCCAGCATCAGTGCATGGTAAATGTGGTCTCTTATCAGGAGAAAGTTATGGTCTCTCATCTAATCAAAGCTATAGTTACAGCTTATGGAATAGGGGTGGAGGGTCAGTCACCATCTGGAGGTGGATGAACTGCACTTGTTTTAATATTGCTCATCTTGAGGCCAGTGATTGTTCAGCTGCTAAAGAAAAAGAAAAGCCTTGTGGTATTTAGAACACAGGTAGTTTATTCTCTAAGTGTAGGGGATCTGTGACCTAACCCTTGCCTGGTATTGCCTTAGGTCTTACTGTAACTTGGTATCTTATTGCCACAAGGAATCTGTTTGGTCAGTCTAGTGATCTCTTTTGAACATGAATGCTGGCTAGTTGTGTCTAAATTGCAAAAGGGTGGGGGCATAATGAGGTGTGTCTGACCTCCCATCCCGTTATTGCAGTTTTTAAGATTTCTCTGGGGTGCCTGTGGCCAAGAAGGAGTCCTTTCAAATGGTTGAGGGGCTTAGAATGTTATTTTCAGTTTACTATAACCCCACTATCTAATTCCAGACAATTTTCATTACCCCAGAAAGAAATCTCATACACATTTTCAGCTCTTCTCATTTTCTCTCCCCTGACCCCGACCCCGTCCTAGGCAACCAGTAGTCTACGTTCTGACTCTGTGGATCTCTGTGTTTGGGACATTTCACATAAGTGGGATTATACGATATGTGGCCTTTGGTGACTGGCTTTTCTCACATAGCAAAACCCTTTTCAAGGTTCATCCACGTTATAACATGTACTTCATTTCTCCGTCTGGTCTCTTTATAAGTCATCGTAGTGGATTAGTAAGAAAGAGCAGAAAATACTCTATAAAAGTTACCCACACCATGATGCTGTTTTACGTGGAGGTTGCCTGGGAACAGATGGTAGATCCGTTGTAGGCTGCTGAAACTGCTGCAGTCTTAGGAAGGTTTTCATTTAACCGGATGCGGTTACCATAAAAGTCTGCTTACTGGTGGGTGTTTGGTGCTTCATATGGCCATATTTGTTGCCTTTATTAAATTCACGTACACAGTTTAGCTCCTTTTGCCAATTATCCACCAAAGTAGACCTGTGAGCAAATAACCATCATAGGAAGATAAAAGGAAGAAATTTTATTTATATCCAGGCCATTTATGTAGTCTAAAAATAAAACATGTCACATAGTAAGAGCAAACTGAAAATGTCACAAAGTAATTTTTTAAATTTAGCAATGCAATTCAGATATCTAAGATTTGATTTAACAATCATCTTCAGTGATACCATTTAATTTAATTTTCTAATTAGTAGAGAAAATTAATGCTGGGTATATATTAAATAGCTTCTTAAATTGCATTTTGATTTTTGACACTAAGTCAACTAAAGGAAATAAAGTTTTTAATTATAAAACTATGAATTTGTCAGTAGGTTAGTAGTTTATTTTATTTTTTTATTTGTTTCTTTGTTTGTTTTGAGACAGAGTCTCACTATGTTGGCCCTTGGTAGAGTGCCGTGGTGTCACAGCTCATAGCAGCCTCCAACTCTTGGGCTTA
Organism: Arctocebus calabarensis; assembly: GCA_963573935.1. Lineage (NCBI taxonomy): Eukaryota > Metazoa > Chordata > Mammalia > Primates > Lorisidae > Arctocebus > Arctocebus calabarensis. The sequence goes on from CAUYON010046003.1 coordinate 17,476, forward strand.
AATGATTCTCTTGCCTCAGTCTCCCAAGTAGCTGGGACTACAGGCACTCACCAGAAAGCCCAGCTATTTTTTTATTGTAGTTCTCGTTGCTGTTTAGCTGGCCCAGCCTGAGGGTATGTGGCCGGTGTCCTACCCATTGAGCTATAGGCACTGCTGCCTAAGTCAATAGTTTTGACATGATTATATTCAATAGTAATCTAGTGGGTAGGGGCCAGATAATGAGGGAGCTAACTATTAGATCAATGTCTATTGATTGGCTTCTCAGAAAAGAACCCTGCATTCAAAATTATTTTTGTGGCTGGGTGTGGTAGCTCATGCAAGTACTTCCAATACTTTGGGAGGCCACAGCAGGAGGATTGCATGAAGCCAGGAGTTTGGCCTTAGCAGCATTGGGAGACCCTATGCTCTAATCTCTAATTTAAGAAAAAATAATTATCTCTGGTTAGGTCTTTCTGGTTGGAAGAAAAAGAGATTCACTTGAGTTCTTTGAATAAAAAAGATACGTATGTGGTCAAGCTAGAGAAGGAAAAAAGGAGGGTAATTGCCAAGTTTCAGGCAAATGAAACCTGGAAAGCCATGTGCTGTGACTGTTGTTGGGCTGCAGGCATCCCCGTCTTTCCCTTGTGCCCCCTTCATTGGAGCCCTCTGCTTAGTAATAAAATCTGCTCCTTCATAAATCAGCTCCCATGTGGCTTTGGTGTGCTGTAGTTCTAATTCCACCTCTTGCCAATCTTTTACCTTTTGACTTCATCACTAAGTGACTAAATATTCTAGTTTTCCTCTAGTTGAAATTTCTATAAGAAAGACAATGTTTGATTAGCCCAGATAATTTTTTATACCAGGTCATGGCCATCTGGACACTTGTCTTTAGAAGAAGTATCCCCAAGCATTGATGAGGAACAGGAAAGCTGAATGTACAAAACATAATTGGCTCCATCCATCTATAGCTCTGAGTGCATTTGGCTGACAGTTGGAGAATATCGTTGACATGCCTAATGTAGAAGAATTGTGGTATGGGAGGAAGGCATTTTTTATTAGGACTTTCAAGGAAAGATATTGGAGTATTTTATATAATTAAGGGAAGAGCTAAACGGCCAATCCAAGGAAAAAGCAAGGTGCATATGGCCCCTGGAACAACAGAATCAAAGCTTTGCATCTCCCAATGCCTTTTTTTAGCTTCCTTGTGAGAGTGGACTTCTGTCTCTGCCCCTTATAGGTGTCTTCCAGATGACAGAAAAACATGGCTGCCATTTGCTCCTGAGCGTTGCTGTTCACCACCTTCCCCATTTTTCTGGTTATAGTTGGAAACATTGGAGGTGTTTGGGAGGAAAGTCTATAATTTGCTAGGCTTTGGTCAAGTGGCTGCTCCTGGACCAGTGAACGGTAGCGTGGGGTGTGGAGAGGCAGAAGAGGATGGCAGGTCCAGAACTGCAGAGAGCTATTCCTGAAGAGGGAGGTTGCTGGGAAAATGAAGATCAATAACAATACATGTTTACAATGCATTTTTGGTAGATCGATGTTCTTGATTCAGAGATAAAGAAGTTTATAAAATGGCAAGGTGTCATTCACCATTGTTAATTACTTAAAAAAACAAAAAAAAAAGGAACCAGTAATGGACAGTTTCCATTATGAAAGATCTTTGAAAAGATAAAGTTAATCAAAGAGAAACAAACATTAGCATTTCAGTCTTTAGAATATGTCTCTAATAAGAGGTTTGTTTTGTGTCAAAGTTATTAACTTGTGAATATTTGTGATCAGTTTTGTGACTTGGAAACAGGCTTTCTTTTTTGGGGTCTCTAGGACAAAGCATGTCAGGTGTCTGGTACTGGCGTGCCGTTCCAGATTTTTTCTCACTGTAATGACCTAAGTACCATATTATCATGTTCCTTACCCATGTGTAATCAATCTCTTTTTAGGAAATAGACTGGGTGTATAAAGTAAGCAGTGAATTTATATGAAAATATTTTTGTGATACTTTCAGAAACTTGAATCTTAGCCTCTTCTTCCTCTGGTTGATAAACACATCTATTTTCTACAATTCTTATCTCCTCTCTATTTTCATTAGTTAATCTTCAAGGGAATTTGCTGAGCCTTGATCTCTTTGCTGCAAGCCTATGAATTTTCATAGCTCTAAGATAGTGACATTATTGGGTAAGACTGATACGAATTTTGCCGTATAGGTTTAAATTTCTACAGACTCCTTAGATTTCTTGAACATGTATGTGAAGTTGCTTTATTAGTCATGAGGTTGTGTCTTTCAGCGTCATGAGAAACAGATAACTGAAGTCAAGAGTCGTTGGGCTGTTTGTTGGGTCCCAGCCCCTTCTGCATTACTTGTCTGTTGGATCTCCCTGCAAATCTTTAGGAAAACAACCCAAGCTCTCCCTGCAGTCTCCAGCCTGAGCCCCAGCCTCACCCTGGAGCCTTCTTGCCTGCTTGGTTCACAGGGACCTTTTCTCTTGGAGAAACTTGTTCTGTACCATGCTCCCTGTGCATGCATAATTTCGTGCGTGTACTCAAGGGGGGTGGATCCATCTCATCCCTGTAGCTGATTACTAAGCTTGAAAACAGCGACAGTGGTAATGTTTCTATGAGTGTTCCTTTTACTCTGTTGCCTGGGCTAGACTACAGCCTCAAATTCCTGTGCTCAAATGATCCTCCCACCTCACCCTCCCAAGTGGCTAGATTACAGGACTATTGCAGCACACCTGGCTAATTTTTAAAGTTTTTGTAGCAAAAAGGTCTCAATATGTTGCCCAGACTGGTCTTGAACTCTTGGCCTCAAGCAATCCTCCAGCCTTGGCTTTCCAAAATGCTAGGATTACAGGGATAAGCCACTGTACTTGCCTGTCTCGTAGTGTTCCTTACAGTGCCTCACAGCAGTGAGGTGCTTTTACTGAGCTCTTCTCATGCTAAAGAACTCATTCATGGTCACAGCTACTAATCATCCCTTCATTTGGGGGAATTTCCTGCAGATTTTTGTGATACCTATCAAAGAGTTCCATGTGTTTTAAGAATTTTACATTAAAATATATTATAGGCTGGGCACAATGGCTCACACCTATAATCCTAGCACTCTGGGAGAAAGAGGCAGGAGGATCACTTGAGTTCAGGACTTCTAGATCAGCCTGAGAAAGAATGAAAACTCATTTCTACTAAAAATAGAAAAATTAGAAAAACTAGCTGGGAGTTGTGGTGGGTGCCTATAATCCTAGGTACTCAGGAGTTTGAGGCAAGGGGATCGCTTAAAACAGCAGTTCTCAACCTGTGGGTCGTGACCCCTTTGTGGGTCGAACGACCCTTTCACAGGGATCTCCTAAATACATCCTGCACATCAGATGTTTATATTATAATTCATAACAGTAGCAAAATTATGGTTATGAAGTAGCAACGAAAATAATTGTATGGTTGGGGGTCACCACAAAATAAGGAACTATATTAAAGGGTCACGGCATTAGGAAGGTTGAGAACCACAGGCTTAAACCCAGGAGTTTTGAGGTTCTGTGATCTAGGCTGATACCACAGCACTTTAGCCCTAACAGTAACCAAGATTATATCTGTATATATTTTATAAAATACATTACATTGTTTATTACAATGCATGCATTACATTTAAAAAGTCCAAACACTACAGAAGTAGGTAATAAATGTTTCTCCTTCCCCAAGCCCTTTCCCATCCAGTTTTCAAGGATAATTTCTTTTAAAATTTTGATGCACACCTTTTGAGTTTTTTAAATGTAAATTGTTAAAAATACTATTATTGACTGCATGTTTTGTGTTTCCCACAAACTGATGTGAAATACTAACCTACACTGTGATAGTGTTAGGAGGTAGGGGGCCTTTGGGTAGCTGATTAGGTCTTGAGGGTGGAGCCCTTATAAGTGGGATTAGTGCCCTTAGAAAACAGGAGAGATGATCTATTTACCATGTAGAAGCTCAACAGGATGGCTGTCTGTAATCCAAGAAGAGAACCTTCACCAAGAACCTGACAAGACTGGCACCACCCCTACTTTCAACTTCCAGAACTGTGAGAAATAAATGGTTGTTGTTGAAGGGACCCAGTGTGTGGTACTCTGTTTTAGCAGCCTGAACTAAGACAAATAACCTTCCCCACCTGCCCTAGTAATAAGCAGAAATGAGACCGGTTGATTCTTAGAATCCTGGAGTTTAGATTTTCTCCCACCAAAGAGTATTTGTCTTAGATTTTCATTCTTACGGTATCTGATCTACCTACTGTAATGTTAACTCAGTAGAGATGCTTGTGGAATTTGGAGGCATTGTTTTGTAGCTCAGTACAAGCCGTTACACAATGGGTCAGAGTCCTTCACCCAGCCTCCTTTTGTGCTACAAGAGTCTGACTCTATAGGATTTTACCCTTTTTGGTCAGAAGAGCAAAGGCTAAAGATTTAAGTTGTCTGTTCCCATCTTCTGGTTCCTGCGATGTTTCTTGGCCTCTTCCACTTTTGCCTCTCTTTATCTTCCGTGTTGCCTGCGTATTAAAGGTACTCAGTGGAAGCTGCCTTTAAAGAAACACTCACCCATAGGGTGGCCTGCAGTTTGCCTGTGTTTTTTGTGCCATCATTAGCTTCAAGTGGGTGCCAGCAGTTAGAACTTGAGAAGTGTTTCTAAATGTTAGCCACAGTTTTCCTCTTGGAAAACTGTATTGTGATAAGGACATACAGGGTATTTGGTGAATATAGTCAGCAAGCACGACAGAGAATGGAGTTATCATTGTAGTATTTTACACGTCGAATGCCTGGTTTAATGCAACAAGTAAAAGTCCTTCATCTTCCCTCAGACTTAAGTACAAGCGACTAGAATAGTGTTGTCACTGTTGATGTGTAATTTAAGCCTTTTTCCCCCTGTGGTTAAACAACAGCAAAAACAATGTAGTAACTTTCTAAATCCATGGCACTAGCAGTATGTCATTTAGCCTGATTAGTGCTGTGGCCAGTTTTTACCTTTTTTCTCTAGCTAGGGACATGTGTTTGGCACTTCCATGGGTTGACAATCCTGAAGCTGTTTCATGTACTGATTTTGGAGAAATAAGTTTACGGACCATATTTACTAGCCCTTTTTATGTCTCTACTGTGAACACAGTTATGTACCCCAAACTGGTTACTCACCCAGCTTCTGCCCTGGGCCCCTAAATGCACCATTCATGAGATTGTACTCATTTCCAAGCATTTGAAGGAAGGCCAGTGTTAGTATGGACGCTTGTAAATAATGCAGAGGTATTCAAGACTGCCATGAGAAATACAGGGTGGAAGGGAGGCAAGTCTGAAGGATGCACTTGATACTGATGGGGAAACCTAAAACCCCTGACACTGAATTAACAGGTGTGCCTGTGCAGCTCTCTTTGAGCGTTTAATCAGCTGTAATCTTCAGGCATGCCCACATGTGGTTTTTTTTTTTTTTTTAAACTCTCATATTCAGGGAGCCATTTTAATTGACACACCCAATACAGTTACCATCTGAACTGAATTTTATGATGGAGGCTGATGTTTCTATGTTTGTTTGTTTGTTTTAACTAAATGGAGGACAATTGAACCTATAACTGACTGGTGGGTTTTTTTTGTTTTTGTGACTTGTGATTTTGTAAGAAGTAAATTTCAATCATAATATCAGTAAGAAATGTATTTTACACGGCAACCATACAAGTGTAACTATGTGTATATATCCACACATACACATCTTTAAGTTTCATAAAGTAATGTTTAACTTGTACCGTAGGAGATACTCTAGTATTTTTCGGTTCTGTTCAACTCTTTAAAATACTAGTGATCCATTAATCAGATTTTATTATTGGTGGCATTGGAATACCCTGTGGGAGCTGTCACATTTCGAAGTACACCTAAGTGATCTCTATATTTTTAAGCTTTGTGAATCCTGTTTATTAGAGCTTAGGTTTGTTTTCATTTATTAGTGAAAGAAGGAGTAAAAATATTTATTGAGCATCTCCTGTGTGCCAGGCACTGGGATGAGTGTTAGAAATATAGAGATAGGTGATTGGGTGAAAACAAACCTGTGGTCAGCAAAGAAGACTTTCAGCTTTCACAAAGGATAGGCAATGTCAGTAGACAGCATCAGGTTTCGGCTAAGCAGCCAGTGCCATGGGTGGCACGAACGTGCCTGGCTCCCTTAGGGAGCCATGAACAACCACAGGAGCTCAAGGGCGGACAGTAGGAATAGACAAGGAGGGCCTTGAATGCCATGCTGGGGAATTCAGCCTTTATCCTGTAGGCCAGTGGTTTCTGATATTTAGCTCAGGAAAACTATTTGTTACCTCACTATGTAAAAGTGCACACTTGAACCTGCTCTAGGTGCAGCAGAGGGCTCTTCCCCTAGATTTCTACCCCCTGGGGTCCTGAGGCCCCTAATAACTTCACCTGAGGACCACTAATGTATGTTTTGAGGGATGGCAGGAGCCTACCCCCCTTTCGTGTCTGGAGGCTCCTTCTGGGGATAGTGGAGGAAACTTAGAGAGGAGAGAGGTTGGGGGAGCCATGTAGGAGACTTGTGTGCTATTCTGGGAAGAGATAAGACTTTGTTACTGGGGCGCTGGCTAAGAACGTGAAAAGGCAAGGACTTAAACTGTGGAATTAGAAGCCCTAGGACTTGTTTTCCAAGGGGATGGGCAAGGAAGGAGGAGAGAAAGAAGTCTGATTTTGGTTACATGAAGTCTCTGGAAGTTGGGTGCATAGGGCAGATGGGCATTGTGTGAGGTATTTTGGTCAGAAATTTGCAAGGCAGACTGTTGGCTATTGTTCAGATTTTTTTCTCTCTTGCTGTCTCTGTCACAAGGACTGGAACTTTTAGTCTATCACATTTTCCTTAGCTCACGTTTGTGTGTATTCTATCTAGCCTTTAGAAAGTATACAGGCCTGAGGCTCTTTTTTGGTCTGCCTTTGCACTTTGGAGGTCCTCTTAGGGCCAGAGTCCCTGGGAGTTCCTGGGTTTGGATTCAGGCATCAGGGACTGTCCATCTCAGGGCTTATACTGAACAAAGAAGAATGGCTTCAGAGCCTACCTTAGGTCTCTGCTCTGCCACTTACTAGCTATGAGACAATGGTCAAGTTACTCCTATAGGATGAGGGGAACATCCACCTTATGGGATTGTTGGAAGAGTTGAAAATAATGTGGAATGACTGCACACATTATAACACTTGATTATGAAAATAAATCCTCTCTGAAAAAAAAAAAAGAAGAAGAAAGAGGGCAGTGCCTCAGTGAGTAGGGCGCCAGCCCCATATACTGAGGGTGGCGGGTTCAAACCCAGCCCCAGCCAAACTGCAACAAAGAAATAGCCGGGCGTTGTGGCAGGCGCCTGTAGTCCCAGCTACTCGGGAGGCTGAGGCAAGAGCATCGCCTACGCCTAGGAGTTGGAGGTTGCTGTGAGCTGTGTGACGCCACAGCACTCTACCGAGGGTGATAAAGTGAGACTCTGTCTCTACAAAAAAAAAAGAAAAATAAATCCTCTCTCCTTTCTGCAAGGAAGCCTTCCCTATTGAGAAATATTACATAAATACAAGGTGGGAAGATTGGGAAAAGTCAAGGTAGAAAAGCAAACATATTCAAAGGGTATATGGTTTGATGGTCTAAAGACACTGATGACCTGTGGCTTTGTTTGGCTTGATGTTTAGAGAACATTTGTAACTTTCGGTCCTTCTAGGAGGAAGAAAAGCACTAAGAAAGACTTTAGTTTTTTAAT
>CAUYON010046004.1:0-21069 GCA_963573935.1 Arctocebus calabarensis
TCTTTATATAGTGATCAAGGAAATGCCATGAAGGATATCTGTAACAGTATGATCAAAATATTTCTGAATGTATATGAATCGTGCCCTGTGATTGCACCAATGTACATAATTATGATTCAATAAAATTATTAAAAAACAAAACAAAAAAAAAAGAAGACTAAAAATAAGGCACAATCCCTTCTGGCTTGTAAGACTGCCACTGAGAAGTCTGCTGTTAGCCTGATGGGTTTTCCTTTGCAGGTTAGCTGTTGCTTCCATCTTGCAGCTTGGAGAATTTCTCCTTCATTTTGACTTTGGCCAGATTAATGACTATGTGTTGGAGATGTCCTATTTGCTATGAATCTTCCCGGTGTTTCATGACTAACTTTCATCTGTATAACAGAAACTCTGGTGATACCAGTGAAGTTTTCCTCAATAATTCCCTTGAATATGTTTTCCATGCTTTTTGCTTTTTCTTCTTCTTCCTCTGGAATGCTCATAGTTCATAGTTTAGCTCACTTCCTATAGTCCCATGTTTCTCTGAGTGATTGTTTATTCTTCTTTATTCTTTCTTCTGCATCTTTCACTGACTTGGTTAGTACAAAAGGTTTTTCTTTTCATCCTGAAATTATTTCTTCTGCCTGGTCTAGTCTACTGTTGAAGCTTTTGGCTGTATTTTGTAATTCTCAAATGGTTCTTACAGTTTCTTTCCATCTTTCGGTTCCTTCCTGTCTTGTTTCTGTCTTTCCTTTTTTCTTTCTTTCTTACTGACAGAGTCTCCCTCAGTAGAGTAGAGTGGCTTCATCATAGCTCACTGAAACCTCAAACTCCTGGGCTCAAACTAGCCAATAGCCTGGTTCTCCTTAGTAGTTGGGACCACAGGCATATGACATGAGGGGAGGCTAATTTTTTTATTTTTAGTAGAGAGAGAGCCTCTCTATTACTTAGGCTAGCCTCAAACTCCTGAGCTCCAGCAATTCTCCTGCCTCAGCTTCCCCAAATGCTAGGATTACAGATGTGAGTTACCACTTAGATTACATTCTGATATATCCTTTCTTATGTTTTGCATATCTTTATTGAGTTTTTAAAATTTTTTTCATGTCTTGAATAATTTTGTCCTTTTGTGTGTGTTTATTTTCAAGTTTCTCTTCAATCCCATTCATCTTATTTGTCATCCACATTCTGAATTCCATTTGTGACATTTCAACAGTTTCTTTCTGGTTATGGTCTATTGCTATGGCTCTATTAATAACCTTTGAGCTAGCTAGTTTTTTCATGTTGCCTGCATTTTTCTGTTGGTTTCTTCTCATTGAAAATCTCTTTGCTCAGCTCAGTGCCAATAGGTTTGTAGCACACCTATTTCCTTTTTCTGGAAACTCTTCTTAGTGAGAAGAAGATGAAGTCCTTAAATAGTGCCTTTATGTCCTACTTGGAATGACTGAGGAGGCAGGAGAAGGGCAGATCCACTGAAACCCTGTAACGCCACTGTTCTATTCTGCTGGCCCATTGCCCTATACTTGTAATAGTCTGACCTGGTTTGGGGAGATATTTGCCAATAAAGAGACTAAGGCATAGAGAAAGGAAGTGGTCCCACATCTAGTTAGTGGTAGGGCTGGGTTTAGAACCCAGTTCTCCTGTCTCCTATGCTTCTACCGTTATGCCATACTTCCTCCTAGAAAAGAGATGCAAAGTATTATAATAGCTAACTGCCTGACAAAGCTTTGAACAAAATGGACTAGTTGTTTGAGGTGTTGATGTGGTGACTCACTGTGGAGACAAACATCATTTTCTTAATCTATACTTTTTGATTCCCTAAGATCACCTTTTTCTAGACTTCCATGAGAACATATTCATTCTACTGAGTCATCCTTGCCTTGCAGCTCAGTGAGTCAGAATCTTATCTATCCACATCAGAAGTTCAATTTGTTGTCAGGAATAAGATGAAATGAAAAAGAGACTCAGATGCACAGAGAGGCCATCACTTCCCTATCCTTGGGGTATAAAGCAATTTGAATAGAGGAGAGCACTAAGGAAGGACACAATCATTAATTTTACTGCAGTACCAGTGCTTGCTGTGGAAATAAATAGACAAAACAAACACAGGATGTATCATTCGAGATGTATAGTGGCCAAGCACTGATGTTTGTAAGGCATAGTAAAGAGACTAAGTATATCTGACAGAAAAACAGATGATGTGGATTCTGGCATTCACCCTACTAGCACTGTGACCTTAGACATGTCCTTTAGCTTCAAGGAGCCTTGAAGTCTTATCTGTGGAGGTTCTGCTAGCCTTCCAGGACTGATTAAGATTCAAATGCAACACAGGGATGACGTGAGTGTTCAATGAGATAAGGAATCCAAGGTCCCTCGTTAATTCTAGATAAAAGTCAGTTTATCTCAATTAATATTAGCAACTACCATTATTATTGTTGTAATTATGATTGTCATTGTTTAGCAATTCTTTCTTATATGACTACTGTCCCACAAGGGCAAGCAGTGAAACTTTTCAACAAAAATGGACCACACTTCAGAAGAGGTAGAGGTCATACAGGCAGAAAGACAAGGCCAGTTTTAGAAACTATAGGCACAAGGCAAAAAGTGACTTGAACCGGAGTAGGCTCCCTTTCCTACCTTGAAGTTATACCAACAAGCACAAAGCACTTATCCAATCCAAGCCTCAGTCTCTTTATCTGCAAAATGAGATCACAGACCCTACTGCATGTGACTGTGGTGAAGATCATGTGACGGAGTACAGAGTGTATCAAAAACTGTTGGGTAACTTACTAAAGTGAGAGGATATACGTCAAAGAATGCTGTAACCCCTGAAGTGATATAAATATGTAAGAAATTATTATAATAAGGACAAAATTCTATGCAAAACACCAAAGCTTTGCTAATTGCTTAAATATTATGGGAAATGTCATTATACTGTCCAAATGTAAAACACACTCATTCATAGCAGGTTCTCTTCTAGCTGTGCCAATGGTGAGATGGAGAACATTTGAAAATTTCTTTTAAACACAGTTGCTTTGTGTGTTACTGTCAACTTTCTCCATTCTTTTCAAATTGATCCTCAAACTCCATGTTTTACGCTTCTGAAGTGGTCAGAACAGCAGGTAACTCACACATGGCATTGAGCCCTCCAAACTGAGTTAGAATCTACAGGGGCTCCTTTCCTTCAAAAGCCCATGTTTTGTTCCAGATAATTGCTCTGAAATTGTTAGCTTTAACATATGAAATAGTGCCAAAAAGAAAGATAATTTGCCTTCAGAATTTATTTTGGGGATATCATTTTAGAAATAGTTATTGTTGTAAGGAAAGGTAGGAGATAAGTTTCCCAATAATTAATATTTGGGAAGAAATAGATTGTTCTATGTAAGTGTTTTATTAGGTATAGTATTATACCATTGAGATCTCAGTGAAATGTGTTGATCTATATACACACACACGCACATACATAGCATGTGTATATAACATATATTCAAACATATACACACACATAGTTAAAATTTGAATGAGTTCAGAGTCTCTTTGGTTGTTCTTTGGGGTTCAGCCTCATTGTAGATAACCTAATTAAATGTATCTAGAAGATAATGTTACTCTGAACTCCAATCAAAGCTAGAAATTCCTTCTATAGTCTCTCAAGCCGATTCCCTCTCTCTTACTTACGGTACCTTCCAGTCACACAGCGGCCTGTCTCAGCTCCATTTTCAGAAATGGCTGTCTCATGCAGAGAAGTATCTCCAGCATTTCTGTAGAGCAAGGACTTTAAGACTGCAAACTCTCTGGACGAAGGGGTTAGAAGTTGCATTTGCCAAGCAAGCACAATGTTTTTACCTGGAGAATAAGTCTAGTCTAAGTAGCTTAGAAGCAGGAGACAGCTATGGACATTAAGGGGGGGCTAAAAGTCCTGTCCGAAGTACCTATTGTTACCTCCACTGCTCCCCAAAATTTCCGTTCTTCCAGTTTGACCCTTGGCTGCATGCAACACATATATGTAAAAGTGCTGGTTTATACAGAGTATCAGTAAAATCCCAAATGCCAGGGTTTTTTGTATGTTAAAACTAGATAAATATATATTCATTTACTAAAGCACCATAATTTCAACAGATCAATTGTGCTGAGGACATTGTAAAGGGAGGGTGAATTCAAGTAGCAAGTGATATTGTCAATCAAAATTAATTAAGAAATTATATATCAATCAATAATGTTCTAAAAAGTATTGTAATGACCTCTGTTACTCTGTTTAAGCATAAACAAGATAATCAACCATGTTACCTATCTGGAGATTAGATCTTTTCCAATTAACTTGACTTAATTAACTCTCTAAGGTACTGAACTTTAGATGCCTCAGACAGTGTGCTTTAAGATTATTAGAATTAGAGAGCTCAGTGGATTTACTGGGTTTTCCTAACATTGCAAATATATTTACTCATTATATGAAGAGAATTCAAAATTTAAATTAATGTCTATGGGAGTATGAGGAGTTATAGAATAAAATATATAAGACTAATATAGACTATTGAAATAAATAAAAATGAAAGATTCTTGAGACCAGTTTTTGTTTCCTTATTAAGAATTACAGGAAAGGAAGTCAGTCAATTTCCAGTAATCACATGGGACGATTTCAAGTGTCCAGTTTTAATCATTCTTCTATGTATTCCCCTTGCTTCTGATCTCGTAGAGACAATGCAAATAGATGGGAAAATCCTCACCTTCCCTTCCACAGCCCTGTGTGCTCCGGCATCCTTGATTCCTGCCTGCCATGTGAGGGGGAGGCACAGTTCCACCTTTATTCAAGGTGCACCCCTTATCTTGGCTCTGTCTGGCTTCCTTCCCCAAGGCCTCTGTAGGGACCTCACTCCAGCAGGCACCCAGTGTCTCTCCTGTACCCTTCTCCTCTGTCTCTCTTTACTGACTCCTCCTTGGTAAATACAAAGGCTAAGTAAGGTTGCCTCCATCATCAAGTGAATAAAGAGCGGCCCTCTTCAAGCCTCTAGCTCTAACCCTATCTTTCTATTTCGTTTTTTATTTTTTTGAGACAGAGTCTTACTGTCTCCCTGGGTAGAGTGCCGTAGCGTCACAGCTCACAGCAACCTCAAACTCTTGGGCTTAAGCAATTCTCTTGCCTCAGCCTCCCGAGTAGCTGGGCCTGCAGGTACCCACCACAGCATCCGGCTATTTTTTGTTATTGTTGCGGTTGTCATTGTTGTGCAGCAGGCCCAGGTCGGGTTCAAACCCGCCAGCCCAGGTGTATGTGGTCTTTGCCTTAACCATTGAGCTATGGACGCCAAGCCAGTCTTTCTACTTCTTGAAGAATTTCTTAATACTTCTTGCGTCCCCTTTGTCAACACCCAGTCATGTCTCACCTGACTGGAATCTGGCTTCTTCTCCCATTGCACCATTGACACTGCTCTCAAAGACATCTTAGTAACTTCTTAATCTGATGGCCAGTTTTTAGGCCTCGTCTTACTTTCTTTATTGAGATGCAGTTTATATTAACATAAAATTAACATTTTAAAGTGTATGATTTGGTGGCATTTAATACATTCATTTGTTATGCACTGATCAGCTCTAGTTCCAAAATATTGCCCTCACCTCAAAAGTAGTCTCTCCCCTTCTCGCCCTACTGCCTGGCAACCACTAATCTACTTTTAGTGCCTGTGGATTTGCATATTCTAGACATTCTATACAAGTGGATTATATGATATATGTCCTTTTGTGACTGGTTCCTTCACTTAGCATAATTTTTTCAAGGTTTATCCAGATTGCAGCATGTATTGGTATTCTATTTCTTTTAAAAGCTGGATAATATTGCATTGTATGGATTTACCACATATGGCTTATCCATTCATCAGTTGATGAGCATTTAGGTTGCTTCTACCCTGTGGCTAGTCCTTGCCTGATTTGATCTCACTTGTCACACTGCTGACCTCCACGATAATTTCTTTCTTCCCTTGACTACTGAAATGGACAACTCTTCCAACTTCTCTGACAAATACCCTTGAGTTCTTTTTCCCATATGCCCCTTCAACATAGGGGTTCCAAAGACTCTAGACTTGATCTTCTTCTTTTCTCATGCTCTGCACTTAGTTTATATGAGTAAGCATACCTTACTTAGTACCAACCAATGGCCCCTATGATCACTTTGTCTGCTTCTGGTGCAGATCAAGGTATACTATTCCTAGGAGTGAAGAAAAGTGAAAAAGGAGTATTTGGAGCCACAGTATACATCCATGTTTAGCATAGCTGTAGAACATTTTATGCTAATTCCCAATCTTCTACTACCCGGAAAAAGTCAGATCATGGCAAAAAGAGAGGAAAGATCTGGAATCAAATACATCTCATAATATCCTCTCCTCAACTGCCCCATTTTCTAGCCTTCAAACTGCATTCATACAATATCAATTCAGGGAGAAAGAAGTCCAAGAATATGTATGTGTCATGCCGACAAAACAATTGGTTGACTTACTTTTTCATTTTTCAGTCTGTTGCTTTGTTGCCAGACACAGCGCCAGTGAGAAGTGTTAGCAGCAGGGGGAAGGTTCCATCTCAGCAATTCATGTTTTTGTTATTTTCTCTTTTCTCCTCCTCAAACTGACTCACCTTTGGCTAAAGGAAATATGCAATTGACAACATTGACTCAAAAGACTATGCAGTTTGCATCTTAATGCAGAATAATGAGTCTCTTTGCAATTCTCTTGGACATTGCCTATTGTGGAACAGTTTGCTTTTTTCCTTCAGTTTGCCTCTATGTTTACTTGGTAATTGCAACAAAGATCAGTACTTTACATTTCTGATCGTAAAGCTGGACACCATTAGCAATAGTGTCCCTTTAGTTTCCAGTCCTTTCCTGGAAGCTGAACAGGACAGGAATCATTAGGAGAGTGGCAGTGTCTCAAGAGAAGTATTCCTATTGTTAGTAAAACTAACTGGAAGCCATTATTTCAAACTTTAGTAGACATTTATTGTTTATCATGTATTCCCATAACTTCCTTGGTATACATACCTAGGATTGCAATGAACATTTTGAATGGATATTCTGCTAACTTTTCTATTTTTCCCCTTTACACTGTGAGTGTCTTGATATGGGACAAGGACCATATCTTATTGTTTACTGTATCTCCTGTGCCTGGCTAAGAGTAAGGGTTCATTCGTCATTCAATCACTCAACAGCTAATTAACAAGTGCCTACCATATGTCTGACGTTGTTCTGTGCACTGGGCATTCAGAGACAAATAAAATAGATAAAAATCCCTGACTCTCCTAGTGTTTTCATTCTCAGTATGTGTGACTGGGGCAGAGAGATGGACAATGAACAAGAACAAAAACATGCGATATGTTAAATGATGACAAGTGCTATGGATAAAAACAAAACAGGAGTGAGGGGAAGAAGAGAGTTGTAGTTTTTAAAGAGGGTGGTCAAGGAAAGTCTTACCGAGAAGTTGGCATTTGAGTAAAGACTGGAAGAGGGGAAGGAGCGAGGTGTGCAGATATCTGTGGTAAGAATATTCTAGGTAGAAGGAGTAACAAGTGTAGAGACCTTAGAGGTGATTATAGGGAGTTGATATTTACTCTAAAAGAGATTGGAAGCTATTGGATGGCTCAGACTAGGAGAGCAACAGGGTCTGGCTTACATTCTAAGAGAAGTACTCTGGCTGCTATGAAGAAAACAGATGATAGAGGGCAAGGGTAAAGGCAGATAAGTCATTCTGGAGGCTATTTTAGAAATCATTCGAGCAAGAGATGAAGGTAGCTTAAACTAAGGTGGGATCGGTAAAGGGTTGGAGAAATGATCATGTTCTGGATCAATTTTGAAGGTAAAACTAAAAATACTTGCTAGGATAGTATGTGGAGTTATAAAAAGAGAGAAGAAAGGATGAAGCATGGTTGGAGAAATTTTGCCTGAAAAATCAGACGCTAGAGTTGCCATTTACTGAGATAGAAAGCACTCTAGAAGGGGCATATTTGGGGAGTGAATGATGGGGAGGTCATTATGGGCATGCAAAGTTTAAGATCTCTAGTAGGGATGTGGAATAGGCAGGTGGATGTATTAGCCTAGAGTTCAAGGATGAGGTCTGAGGTGGTGGTAAGACACTTGACAGTGATTACCATATCAATGCCATTTAAAGCCATGACATTTGATGATAGCAGCATGGGAATGATTGTAGAGGGAGTGAAGATAAAGGTAGAGGGAGAGGGTAGAGGCAGCAAAGGAGACTAAGAATGCAAGGCTAGAAAAGGAAGGGGAAGCTCAGCAGAGTGTGCTGTTAAATTTCAAAGACAAAAAAATTGATCAACTAAATCAAATGTTTCTGACAGGTCAAGCAATGTAAGGACTAGGAGTTAATCATTGGGTTTAACAAAATGGAGGTTATAGGTGGCCTCACCAAAGCCATTCTGGTAGAAGAAAATGTTTGATATGAGCAATTCCAGAGAGAATGAGAGGAGAGAAAGTAACCACTCAGGAGAGAAATCAGAGATAGTGAATATAAGCCACTTTTGTAAGAGGAACAAAGAAGCAGGGTGGTAACTAGACTGGAATGTGGAATCAAGAGGATTTTTTTCCTTAGTTGGGAGAAGCTATAAAAAGTGTTTAAATTTTTGAAAATGATTAAGTAGAGAAAAGAGAATTGATGATGCAGGAGGCAGAAAGAAATATGATTAGGCAAGGTCCTTGACTAGTAGATGAGGTGGGAGGAGTAGAATGAGAAATTCTAGTAATAGTTGTTTTCATGTCTAATAGGGGACTAGTAGAACTCTCTAAAATGTAAACTCAATGAAAGAAGGAGTGTTGGTGTGGTTTGTCCTTATCTGTATTCCTGGAACATTCTGCACACAGGATAAGAGTATAACAAATGTTTGTTAAAAGGAGTTACAAGTTGCTTGTATCATAATTATTTCACACTGAATGACCCTATGTTTTAAGATGGGCAGAATGGTTCTACAGAGCTATTTTTTATTAAAAACATATTTATTTTTTTATTTTAATTGGCAAATAAATATTGTGTATATTTATCATGTAATGTTTGGAAATACTCATATATTGTGGATTGGTTAAATTGAGCTAATGAACATATGCATTACTTCACACACGTACTTTTTGTGGCAAGGATACTTAAAATCCACTCTTAGCAATTTTTAAGAATATATATTGTTAATAATTATAGTCACCATAATGTACGATAGATTTCTTGATCTGATGCCTCTTACCTAACTGAAATTTTTTTATCCTTTGACCAACATCTCCTTCTCATGTTATAGAGTTTTGACAATTACATAGAATGTTTCCTAAAATCAAGTTTTTGATCTTTAGAAATACACCATATGTTCTAAAAATATGTTGTTACCTGTATACATAATCTAAAAACGACAGGAAAGTGAACATTTGGGAGATGGGAAGCACCACTAACACTGTCATAAATGCGTCTTGAATCTATATTCAAAAATATTTTCAAATTGATTTAGAAAACGATGGATTGGAAGGCCATAGTGATAGCTGGGGAACTGTTAAAGAAGTGATATACACACATCTGTTAAATCCAAGTTGCAGGTTAATGCTATTGGGAGATGGTAGATGCTGTACTCTTTGGGCTAAGTGGAAAATATCCTCCTTCTAATTAACAATAATAGTGACAGAGAATTTTTAATTCTTAGCACAAAAGTGCTATAATGGTTTTTCATTTTAATTAGTTGTAAAAGCCAGTAGCTGACATAGAAGAGAATTATCAGCACCTAAGATTGACCTGGGAAGGTCATAACAACAAACTACTCAAAGAAGAACCCTTCAAACCATGGAAGAGGCATTACAAACAAAATGTTTATTTAACGTGATAAATAATTACTTTGCAATGATCACCTTACACTTATGTTTTGTTTCAGCTGTGGTGATGAATAAATGAATAATATTCAGATTTCTACCTTCAAAAAGTTCATGCTGTAATAGTGCACACTGTGCAGGAAACAGATAGTTAGGAGAACAGTTAAGGGATGATCTAATAGTGTTGTATGAGAGGTCATGTAAATCAGCTAAGGGAGAGGGTTCGAGAAAGAGTTCATTTTTAACAGATTCAAACAGTTGTCAATGTCTCATCAACATTGCTTTCATTTATTTCCTTCCACCCATTTTTTCCTGAAGTATTTCAAAGCAAATTACAGACATTATATCATTCTGCCTATACATTTACATTTGTGTGTGTGTGTGTGTGTGTGTGTGTAGACAGAGTCTCACTTTATCTCACTCAGTGGAGTGCTGTGGAGTCACAGCTCACCACAACCTCCAGCTCTTGGACTCAAGCGATTCTCTTGCCTCAGCCTCCCAAGTAGCTGGGACTACAGGCGCCCGCCACAGCGCCCAGCTAATTTTTGATGCAGTTCGGCCGGGGCCGGGTTTGAACCCACAGCCCTAGGTATATGGGTTCGGCGCCCTACTCGCTGAGCCATAGGTGCCGCCCCTATACATTTACATTTTTAACTTTAAAGACATAGTTTTTAACATGACCAATATCACCCTTAACATACTTAACAATAAGGAAGACTTCTTAAGTAAGGTCAAGTCTGAACACACGCTTAGAGAAGGCAAAAGACATGACAAGTTGTGTTACTGGCTGAGTGAAGGGGTCTGACTATAGCCTTAAGGAAGACAAGAAAGAGCCTGCATCTTTTAGAAAACCATGGGATTGGTCAAGTACAGCTCCAAAGGGAGAAGATGTATAGCTCTGGGTCAAGCTCTCCATTCATGCTGTATTGCTTGATCTTACTACAGCAGTACTATGCCAGGAACATATAATTACCTCCAGGCAAGGGAAGGAGGCTTTATGTTAGGTAACTGACCTGCAGTCCTGCAACTAAACAAATGAAACATCTGGAGTGTGAAACCACATCTGTCCGATGACGTGGGTGCTTAACTACTGTACCATCCTATCTGCCAGGTGACTGTGATTGCACCCAGCAAATGTTCACCCCTTCAACCTTGTTCTTTACAACTATCTACCCCATCAATTAATGGTCAATTAATTTGCTTCTTATAGTATTAAAATGAATTTTTGAGGGGGAGTGGTTGGTTAGGTTTAACACAGTAGGAATTTCCTACTAGGTGCCCCCTTGTATGAATACGCATATTTTGTAGTTAAGGCTATGTGAATTTAACTGAGTCATCTATTGTTGCCAGGTAGTCGCATACTCTAATTGGTAAAAATAAATAAATAAATAATAACCAAAAACCAAAAGAAAACAAACAAAAAAACTTCTACAAGGAAAAGAAAAATCCTCCTGAGTGCTGAACATGCAAAGCCACCATGGTAGAGCAATGGTGAGCATCACTAATATGACAGCCCTCTTATTTCACTTCTTGAGGAATTTCAGTATTTGCTGATGTAGATATCCTAAGGTAAGAAAATACTAATTACTGTGTTTTTGTGAGAACTGAATTTTGTATTTAATTAACAGATTAAGCTATTCTCTTTTGCTAACAGGCTGTGTTCTCAATGAAACCAAATATTATGACAAATGCCTAGTTTATTAGATAGTTTATTGTGTGGATGTTAAAAGTCTATTTTATGGAAATTTCATCCCCCCCCATTAGTTTCTGCCTCAAGCTGAGGTTTTAGGTATCACGATTTCCCTGCCATTTTAGTATGGCAATTCTGTAATTCTCATAGCATGCATTAGTTTTGGGTTTATTTTTTATAAACTGACACCCAAAAGCCTACCAAGGTATATCCGTTGGTTGAATTTGGGGAATTCCCCCCCTCATTTCAATTATCACAGTATCAGAATCACTAGAGAGAAGGCACAGCCTGGTAGGCTTGCTTTATAACCCTACCTTGCCCTAGCAGGACAAGGTGGCTGAGGTCATCGGCTCTGACCTGAAAAACGTATGGCTCCTTGTTCCACCACTGACAGGCTGTGGATCAGTGGAATATCAAATATGAACATGGTATGGTTATAAAGTGCCCTTGCTTTTATCCCGGCTGCCTCCATTTGACACTCAGCTCAGTCTCTCACTTGGCTGTGTATGTTTTGGCAAATTGTATAACATCTCTGTGCCTCAATGTCCTCAGCTGCAGAATAGTGATGCTACAAATAACATCTACCCCATGGAGCTGTAGTGAGAAGGAACTGAGTGCTTGGTAAATAGACAGTAGCTTCTAGTTCATTTTCCGATGTCCCCGATCAGAGGAGAAGGAATTATTTTGTGATTATTGAGAACCTAAAGGGCTGCAAAAATCTGCTGTGACAATTACAAAAGACAACAGAACTCTGTTTTGCATTCACACAAAACAGGGAGCACAAGTTGTTCATAGAAGTGGCCACAACAAGGCTAGGAGGGCTCACTTATGGAGATGTCCACCAGGATTGTGCCTGAGTAGCTCCAGGCCAAGCAACAGCCGCAAACTCTAAGTTAGAGCATCTTGGATACCAAGAAAGATCCTGTACAATCAGTTTGTATCTCTAGCACTGGGAAATCCCCTGAGGTTGGGGGTACAATGAGGTTAGGGGGACTTGTGACTAGAGACAGGATGTTAGTACTCTTGGGACAGGGTGCCTAAGTGCCAGATGGAAACAAGGTTATTGCAGGATGTTGTTTTTTGCAGGGTCTTTTACCCTGGCTAGAGTGCAGTAGCATCATCATAGCTCCCTGCAACCTCAAACTCCTGAGCTCCAGAGATATCCTCCAGCTTCAGCCTCCTATGCAGCTGGGATAAGAGGAGTATGGCAACACACCTGGATAATTTTTGCACTTTTTGTAGAGATGATGGCTTGTCTCACTTTTGCTCAGGCTGGTCTCAAATTCCTGGCCTCAAACCTTCCTCCAGCTTCAGCCACCTAGAGCACTAGGCTTGCAGGTGTGAGCC
Source organism: Arctocebus calabarensis (assembly GCA_963573935.1). Taxonomy (NCBI): domain Eukaryota; kingdom Metazoa; phylum Chordata; class Mammalia; order Primates; family Lorisidae; genus Arctocebus; species Arctocebus calabarensis. The sequence continues at coordinate 12,837 of CAUYON010046004.1, forward strand.
ACTATGTTGGATCTAGTGCAGGACTTCTTGGATGCCTCACCATACCCTGAGGGGAATAAGAGCTTCTTGAATATCTCTTAACATTTTGCTTTAAAATAAAAATGCTGCTTTGTTGTTTAGAGAACAGAAGGCAGTAGTGTTGTTACATCTACATGTCATCTGAACATTAAGCATTAAATTCCTGAAAGGAATTTGCCTATTCCTAATTTAGGGTGAGGGGAAAGGGAATAAGAGGGGTCAGAGAAACAAAGAGAAAAAAGGAAATGATGAGGAAGGTAAGGAGCAGAGGAAGGGAGAAATGTATAGCACAAAAGAATGAGCCCAGTGTTAGAAATTGATGGAGAAAATCACGCTAGGACACAGCTGCTTTGTGTGCTGGGAAGCCTCTCAACCTTAGAACAGGAAAGCTGCTTAGATGCCATTCAATCAAACCTGTTCATGTTAAAGATAGGGAAGCTGAAGCCTGCCTGCTTAAGGTCACATAAAGAGTTGATGAGAGATCTGTGTTGGAAAGCTGGGCAATTGTTTTCCTACCTGGGCCTGTGAAAATTGTCACCCCTTTCTGAGTGCACATTTTCAATGAACTTTTATTTTCCTCCTAGACTACCTGCATACCTACATTAACTCAGGTATATTCTTGCCACTTCCCTCCCTAGAGGTCAAGCCTTCATTGCACGTTGTGCTTTATAAGTGATGTGTGATTGCCTTGGTATAGTTTGGGTTCACTGGGAGGCCAAGAGGTGGAGAAGGATTCCACCTAAGCTCTGGAAATAATAGTGAAGGACCCCTACTGCCCTGAGAGGAACAAAAAGCCCTGAATCTTCTGCAACTTTATCAGAACACATTAAAAATGAAAATTGTGATTTCTTCTGAGAAAGTATTGGTGCTTTCTAGTTTTCTTCAAGGGTGATTTTCTTTTTTTAATACACATGCTGGTACCATGGAATAATGATGTGTCCCATTGATACCCAGTGACCTAGGAGAAGAGATTTAAGTTAAATTTAAGTGGCCTGGAAGGATTCCCTTGAAATATAGATGGAAGCCAGTGTTTTTGAAATTGTTCAGAATAACTTTACAATGTAGACAAAAGCAAATATATACTCCTTTTGACTATAAATTCTCACAGCCTCCTTCCATCCACAAATACCTTTGTCCAATGAGTCTAATGATCACCTATCTTGTCTTTGAATTGCCATCTTACACTAATGAACACCCCATACCTGTACAGAACACATCCTTCATCTGGTCCAGCCCTCAGCCTCTATAGCTTTAGTTCATCTTTATGAATTTCAGTACTATCTTGCAGTAAAAACAAGATCACTATCAATTTGGTTGATGTCCCTTGCAAGCAGAAATAGGACATTATTAAATTCTCTCCCAAGACCTTTCCCCTCTCACCAAGGGATATAAACTGAGTTATTCCAGACTATTTGCTATGTTTTGACATTCTTTTCAGAATAATTACCTTAACCCATCCACAAGAGCAAAGGAGGACATAAAGATAAAATGATAAAACTTCCAGGGTTTAAGCAAAAGATCAGTTAAAATATCCAGATTTTGTCAAAAATAACATTGAGGGAAAAAAGAAATATTTTATACTAATATTCACAAGATTGAAAAGGTCAATGAGGCAGACCTCATGTGGACCACTAAGTTCAGAATGAACAGCCACACATCCAGATGACGAAAAGGATGTAATACACCCATGATTGCATTATTGTACACAGCTATGATTTAATTTAAAAAAATTAAAAAAGAAGTATATACTTTTCTTTTAATGAAACACTACAACAAAAGGTGCCCAAAGGTAGTATGATTGTAGCAGTCAGTGAGTTTGACACCAAATGATAAAATTCACTGAACAACTTTACTATAAGAAACATAACAGCCCCTTCAGCTTGCCTATAGTTGGTACTGAAGTGAAGAGCCAGTTAGCAAGTCGCAGGGGGCAAAAATTTCAGTTAAAGCATCAGACTCTAGAGCCTGTGCTCTTAACGAGGGATGGTGTGAGAAACAGTAGTCAGATACAATACAGCTCAGGTATAGCATTTTTGGTCACTTAGAAGATACTACTCACCCTCCCCACTAATAGGAAAGCAGCAGAGGTGATAGGTAGAAGGACTTCTTGGAGTTAGAAAAGAGTATTATATATTTACCTAGATAGATCTGAAATGCATTCTTCTTAATAAAGCATCACAAGAATGGAAAAATAAATATCCAATGTATTCAATACTAATATGAAAGCAAAATAAAAACAATTACGTGCTCACACGAAAAATGAAACAGAAATACAGTGTAGTACAGGGGTGAGGAAGGAGGGGGTAGAAGGGAGAAGGGGAAAGGGGAGGATGATTGTCAGAAGGTGTGAGGGCATGTGGCCGGATCTCACCTAATATGCACACTGTGAGTATATGTAACATACCCCCTGGGGGGGGCTCTTTTACAATTGGAACGTTACCCTGGAAGTGAGAACTATATAATCTCATATTAATTTAAAATAAAAATGTATTTCAATTCTGTATTTTGGCCTTTGTTAATTTCTAATTCAAGTTTCTGAAGTCTGTCCTGTACAGATATAGTATTGTTAAATGTTGTTGATGGGAATCTCTTCCTTTAATAAAGAGATTTTTAAAAACATAATGCTTTTTGTAGGATACTCTTATATATTGAACTGTGCTCTCCAAAAAGATAGGCTAAAATCCTAACTTGTGATACCTATGAATGTAAACTTATTTGGACATAGGGTTAATGCAGATGTGATAAATCAAGGTCATACTAGAGTAGGATGGATTAGAGATCCGAGTGCTGCATCTATAAATGAAGGCATTCCAAGGATGTCTGATGACCCCAGAAGCAGGAAGATGCAAGAAAGGATAGGTCACCAGAGCCTCCCAAAAAGCATGGCCTTGCTGACACCTTGATTTCAGACTTCTAGCCTCTAGCACTGTGTGGTAATAAATTATTGTTGTTTTAAACCATCAACTTTGTGGCAATTTGTTATGGCAGCCCATGGAAACTAATAAAGACATTATTGCTTTAACTTACATTACAGAACAAAGTTAGCCCTCTATTAAATAGATTTTTTTAGCTCTTTTGTTTATTTTAAGAATGAAGTATTAATACTCATCCATTCTGGATGGATACTCCCAAAAGGGTAACCATGCTCTTATTCAAGAACACTGGGGTGAAGCTTTAATTATGTTATATTGTTTATTCATAATAAGCTAGCTATAGATATCCACTGTGCAGACTGGACAATCACGCTGAAGTATCTTCTATTTGCTAAACTAATTCCACCTGCCCCACTTGATTTATCATTTTCATATTGCTCTGCTTCTTTAGATCCCTAGTTTCTACATTTCCCCCTTTGCCCACTTTGGAAAAACATGAGAACAATTCCTGGAAGACAGTTCTCTACATGAGGTCAATTGCAAAAAATAACCTTTAACCTTCTGAAGCAGATCCTCAGTAACAAAGAGTTGCAAACAACTATTATTTTCTTTAAAAATTATGTTTTCATTAATCAAGTAGTTTTTATTGACATTCCAACACGTTTGCATTTTGTATTGCTATTGATGAGAGCATGTGTTTCTCTCTTTCATGTATAACTAAAAATTAGAAAATAATATTTAATGTATAACTTTATGATCAGCAGACTCTAGAATTTTGTGACAGTAATTGCATTATCTTGTCATCTGAAATGTATTCAAACACAAACACACACACACACACACACACCCCTTATCTTTTATATTGCTGCCAAGAAGATTGGGTTACTATTCAATATAACTTTTTATGCTAGGAAACCAAAGTATCTCATTGACCTGGTTAAGTGGCTTTCTCAGGGGCTTTACTGCAGATGAAAACATTGTCCCCACTCTGCCTATGAAGTGTGTGTTCTTATGAAAAGTCAGTTTGTAACTCATATCCTTCGCCATACATTTAAAGAATCAACTCTACAAAGAGTTGCTATGATGAAGTCCCCTAATATCATCATGCCTCATCCAACATGTTTTTCCCACCTGCCTGCATAAGAGTTTCCCTGAAACTTCCACCATTTTAGGTATTCTTCAAAGTTAGATAGCTATTGCAGAGGCATGCATCTCGAAGTCTCCAATTAAATAAGAACATGTTACCAGAGGCAGGAAGGAAGAGTCTAGAGCATATGTGTGCTTGTCTTCTTTTATTCACATATGAAGGTGAATTTGTTTAACTTATAAGGCATTTGACACTTTGCAATCCAGAGAGACCTTTGTTTTTTGTGAAGGATGAGGTCCAGCAATGGGAGAACAAATCGAAAGGAGGCCTCAGTAGGTCCCTGGAAGGTGAATATGAAGGGATGCTTAACAATGAACTGACAACACCTTTGCTGGAAAGGCTTAGTTATCCACCAGAACTCTCCACTTGTAACAATCACCTAAGCCTCGTGTTACAGCTATGGAGCTATAGCCCATAAAACACTACAGATTAATATAATGATCAAGAGCTTGGAGGTCACTGGGATGGCTGAGTTGTTAAGGCGTTGGACTTAAGATCCAATGGGCTAATGCCCACGTGGGTTCGAACCCCATTCTCGAATAAGTTTTCATATTGGCTCAGTGCCTAAAGCTCAGCAGCTAGGGCACCGGCCTCATACACCAGGGCTGGTGGATTCAAACCCAGCCCAGGGCCTGCCAAACAGCAATGACAACTATAATAAAAAAATAGCCAGGTGTTGTGGTGGGTGCCTGCAGTCCCAGCTACTCAGGAGGCTCAGGTAAGAGAATCACTTGAGCCCAGGAGTTTGAGGTTGCTGTGAGTGTTGCCATGGCACACTACCAAGGGTTACAAAGTGATACTCTATCTCAAAAAAAAAAAAAAAAGAGCTTGGGCTTTTGTAGTACGATTGATTTTGAATTTGTATCCTGGCTATGTTTACTGGCTGTGTCACCCAAAGCAAGTCACCTGACCTCTCTGGATAGTCAGTTTTTCAACTGTAAGATATGGAAGATAAAACTTCCCTAATAAAGTTATTATGAAGATTAAATGCCATAATGCTTACCACTCTATCCTACACATAATAAATTAAAAATAAATTTAACTATTATTAATGAATCCAATCCAGGCATATTAACATTTGCTCCTGATGGTTAGTCACTGAACAGCAAATCAAATAGTTGATTAATTATTTTAGTCAGCCCCTAAGAAATCTGAAGTAACCTTACACTAACTCTTTGTAGACCAATTATATCACCTTACTAATCAAATGGGGCATTTAGTAGTCTAATTCACTACTATCCAATGTAATTGGTAATAATTAACCAGTTAAATTTTAGGGAGACAAACAGAAGAAATATTAAGGTTTCAGGAGATTCTAACAAATACATTTAGCTAATTATACATAGGAAGGACGAGTGACCCCAATCCTTGACTGTGTTTGCATTCTTTGGCCTCCTTGCTACACTTGAAGGTGTCTTTTATGACTCTGAGCAAACCTGGATTCCAGATAGGACTTGCTCCTCTTCTAGTTCTTCTCTACAGTCCCCCAAATAGCAATGACCATATGAACTTTTTTTTTTTTTTTTGGTTTGAGACAGTTTCACTGTGTCATCCTGGGTAGAGAGTGCCATGGCGTCATCATTGCTTACAGCAACCTCAAACTCTTGGGCTCAAGAGATCCTCTTGCCTGAGCCTCCGAGTAGGTGGGACTGCAGGTGCATGGCACAATGCCTGGCTAGGGTTTTTTTGTTCTATTTTTAGTAGAGACAGGTCTTGCCCTTGCTCAGGCTTGTCTTGAGCTCCTGAACTCAAGCAATTTACCCACTTCAGCCTCCCAGAGTTCTGGGATTACAGGTGTGAGCCACCACGCCTGGCCAACATATTTCCAATTAAGATAAATGGCATTCTAAGACAAAAACCCAGAAGGCTCCAGAAAAGACACAGCTGAGATGCCAAAGTGTTTGGTATTTAAAATTAGGTGTCAATAGTGAGGAAGAAATGTTAATATATGCACATCCAAAGGAATAAAAACAGCTCAGGGACTAGATCAGTTTAGATTTATTCCAGTGGGACCAATAGGTAGAAGGGCTGGGGAGACAGTTTTGATAAGACTAGATTGTTCCAAAATGCAGTGAGCTCACCATTGATGAAAATGTTCAAGCAGAAGGTCAATGACCAATTTGTAGAGAGGTTAGGGAGAGAACTGCCTTCTTTGAAATACATGACTGTGTAATAGCTATGTGTCTTCCTACTTCCAAACCTGAGGACAGTATAATAATCTAAAAAAATCCATATTTGTTATTTCATTATTTCAAGAGGCTTCCATTAGGTTGTAAATCACCTTATAGATAATCGTATGTCAAAATACATGAACTAATCAAAGGAATAACTTTAACCTATTTTATATCCATTAGGACAGAGTTGCTTATTCCAGTCTAAATTACTTTTCAAAACAAGTAAACAGTCTATCACTGGTACTGGCATTATACAAAGAGTATATCCTATTTGCAATGAGAGGAAGAAAAATATGCCCTAATAAAATTACAGCTCATAAGTTTAAACATTAAAAATCCTGATTTAATTTTATAATCCATCCTTATGCAGTCGCTGAAGATTTGTAAGCCTTTACCTAATGAGGATCTATAGCATAATGGCCATCATACTCCGAGGATGGAAGGGCAACGTACCTTGAAAAAAACATTTAAATCCATTTAATTATATCAGGCCTCATGACAAGCATTTATGAATGCACATGTCAAAAACTAGAAGTGTGATTTGGGATCATATATTACTAGCTGAGTAGTAGAAACAACCCTAAATAAAATTTTGCTTCTCTTCGCCAATCAGCAGGCTTGACTTAGTTTAATTCAAGGTTTGGCTTTCTCAAGGAATAATCCTACTATGCAGTACTATTTGCATTAAATCGAATTCCCTAATTCCTAATATTGAGTCCTTCTATCTTTTGCAAAACTAGAAGATGTGCCATGCTTATTTCTGTGGTGACCCACTGCAGACAATAGAAATTCTGCTGTTCATCCAAGCAGAGTATGCGTCCAACAGCATCCTAGGCTTCCCAAGCACTGCTGTGTGCACTTCAGCTACTGAAAACTTAATACTAACTAGGTTTTAACATTTGTAATTAGATAGTTTATCATGATAAACTATCAACTGCTGAAAACTTAATACTAACTAGGTTTTAACATTTGTAATTGGATATTTATCATGATATTGTAAAGTATCTTTCTTTTCCAAATTTGGTTTCACAGTTGTCACTTTCTAGATTATTGCCTGAGCTTTGGTGTTATCATTGCTAATGTCTCACATCCTCCACCATTGCTTAATGCTCTTTTGCTGAATGAACAAATTATTCAGAATACAATCACTTCTTCTTTACTGCAATAGTCGTCTAAACTGGCCTTACTTCTAATATCCTTGATCACTTACAGTGGGGCTATGTTAAAATCAAAATGAAATGATTGTCCTCTGCATAGTTTTTTTTTTCCCCCCAGTAGCTCACAATTTGACTGAAAATAAAAGCCAAAGTCCTCAGAAAGGCCTGGTCTACAAAGTACTATACAGTCTTGCCCTTCAATTTTCTCTCTGTCTCTCTCTGTCTCTCTCTGTCTCTCTCTCTCTCTCTCTCATTGGAGATTTTATTTTTATTTATTTATTTATATTTGCCCCTCATTGGAGATTTTATTTTTATTTATTTATTTATTTTTATTTCAAATTAATATGAGGGTACAAATTTTTAGGTTACATTCTTCTCACTTCCAGAGTAAAGTTCCAGCTATAAAAGAGCCCCTCACCGAAGAGGTCTGGTCTGTTATACACCCTCATTATGTGCATATTAGGTGAGATCCCATCTATTACTTTCCCTCTTTCTGCCAATCATCCTCCCCATCCCGCCTCCCTCTACCCCCATAACAGACTACCTTTGTGTCTTATTGTTCATATAAGCATGTAATTGTTTTTATATTGTTTTCATGTTTGTATGGAGTATATTGGATATTCATTTTTCCATTCTTGAGATTCTTTACTAAGAAGGATGTATTTCAACTCCATTCAAATAGATGTAAAGTCTCTCGATAGTGATCAAAACAGCATGGTACTAGCACAAAAACAGAGAGGTGGATGTCTGGAACAGAATAGAGAACCAAGAGATAAACCCAAATACTTACCGCTATTTGATCTTTGACAAGCCAGTTAAAAACATTCAGTGGGGAAAAGACTCCCTATTCAACAAATGGTGCTG
>CAUYON010046006.1:0-54471 GCA_963573935.1 Arctocebus calabarensis
GGACCCTCACCTTTCTCCACTCACAAAAATTGATTCAAGTTGGATAAAGGACTTAAATTTAAGGCACGACACAATAACAATCCTGAAAGAAAGCATAGGAAAAACACTGGAAGATATCGGCCTGGGGAAAGACTTCATGAAAAAGACTGCTATGGCAATTGCAACAACAACAAAAATAAACAAATGGGACTTAATTAAACTCAGAAGCTTCTGTAGAGCTAAGGAGACAACAACCAAAGCAAATAGACATCCTACCCAATGGGAAAGGATATTTGCATCTTTTGAATCAGATCCTGGCTTGATATCCAGGATCTATAGAGAACTCAAATTAATCCACATGAAGAAAGCCAACAATCCCATATATCAATGGGAAAGAGATATGAATAGAACCTTCTCTAAGGAAGACAGACGAATGGCTAACAAACATATGAAAAAATGCTCATCATCCCTAATTATTAGAGAAATGCAAATCAAAACCACCCTGAGATACCATCTAACTCCAGTGAGAATGGCCCACATCTTAAAACTGCAGGTGCTGGAGTGGATGTGGAGAAAAGGGAACACTTTTACACTGCTGGTGGGACTGCAAACTGATACAACCTTTTTGGAAGGAAATGTGGAGAACTCTCAAAAAACTCAAGCTAGATCTCCCATTTGATCCTGCAATCCCATTACTAGGCATCTACCCAGAAGGGAAAAAATCCTTGTATCATAAGTACACTTGCACTAGACTGTTTATTGCAGCTCAATTTACGATTGCCAAAATGTGGAAACAACCTAAATGCCCACCAATCCAGGAGTGCATTAACAAGCAATGGTATATGTACACTATGGAATACTATTCAGTCATTAAAAAAAATGGAGACTTTACAGCCTTTGTATTAACCTGGATGGAAGTGGAACACATTATTCTTAGTAAACATCTGAAGAATGGAGAAGCATGAATCCCATGTACTCAAGTTTGATATGAGGACAATTAATGACAATAATTCACACAGTGGTGGTGAGGGAAGGGGAAAGCAGAGACAGAAAGAATGAGGGAGGGGTGGGGAAAGGAAGAGCAGAGAGAGGGAAGGAGCGAGGGGGGTGGGGTCATGGTGTGTGCCACACCTTTTGGGGGCAAAACACGATTGTAAGAGGGACTTTACCCAACAAATGCAACCAGTGTAACCTGGTTTCTCGTACCCTCAATGAATCCCCAACAATAAAAAAAAAAAAGAAACACATTTACACATCAAAGCAATGTTTTGATAACTGAATCCCAGCTTTTTAGAGATTTCTTGTGACATGGGTCCAGGGTCTTGGACAAGGCATTCCAAGTCTGCTTCTGAGCGCATGAGTCCACATCAGGTCCAGTGGGCGTATTTCTGGCCTGTTACCTGAGTTACCTCTTGATACGTTGAAACGTTTATAGTGTATGTGCAATGGTCTCCGGGAGAAGAGAGCACCACACAGCCTAACAGGGAGGCTTGGGGACAGTGTGTCACGCTCTGTGTGGTGCCAGGTCTGTGGGACTGGTCAGGGGCTTGTGATCATGGTGGGAACTTCTGAGGTCACAGCAAGAGTGGAGAGTGTGAGATCAGAGCCCCCATGGGTGCACCAGCCTCGCATCTGAACCATGGGGGCTGTAAGGCCAGTGTCAGGGGTTTGTCCCCGCCCCCTGCATGGTGCAGTCACATAGGGCCCCATGCTGAGCAGGGCCCTATGTCTAATGCTCTGCTGTGGCCATCATGAAATGCTTAATATTTTTGGAACAAGGGTCCTACCTTTTCATTTTGCGTTGGAACCTTCAAATAAGCGCTCTCGTCCAGGCAAGGCTGAGCTGTGCCTGTGCCATGCAAGACTGCTCATGTGGCCACAGAGAATTGGCTGTCCATGAAGGGGGGACCTGCCCAGAGAGTCTAGATGGCAGTCAGCCCAGTCTCACTGCTGCTCCGGGCTGAGCTGTGATTTAGAGAAGGGCAGTCTGTGGCTATGGGTCCTGGGAGGGACATTATCTTCTCAGAGAACAAAAATGGGAAATGCATATGCAAATATGTGTTAGGACAAACTTTAATAAGCTTCCAACATCATTTTCAACTGGTCACATGGTACTCTGACCAGCTCTGAAAACAGAACCCAGAAGAGGCTGGAGAAGGAAATGAGAGGGGCCCAGAAGGCAGATGAGGGCACGGGGGTGCTGCTCTGTGGGAACAGGCTCCCTCAGGCCCAGCTGTATTCTCTGCCTGCCGCCAGGCCCTGTGCCAAAGAGATGTCCCAGGGGCCCGGGCTTGTGGGGCTGCCTGCGGCTCTGCTCCTTCTCTGCATCCCAGGTGAGTGGGGTGGGCACCGGCTGTAGTGAGTCTGCTCTGCCGGTCAGAGTGAGGAAGGTGCGTGGAAAGGGCTGGGGGATGAAATGATACCAGGGAAGATGGAGCAGGATGTGTGTGCGTGCTCACCACCAGGATGACAGGGTAGGCTGCTTCCCACACAGTAAGCCCTGCGGCTTTAATCATTACCACCATCATTACCGAGATCAGAAACACCATCTGGATACATCAGAGAGGGGAAAGGGAGGTGGAAGAGAAAACCAGGATTTATCGGAGTAATCACTGGATGACGTGTCTTTTCCCCCATTATCTAATTTAACTCTCGTTGCAATCCTTATTAAAACAAGAGACTTAGATACTCAGAGAATGCAAATAATTTAGATCAAACAATTCATAAATGCACAGTCAAGTGTTGAACCTGAATACTTTTATTTCCAAGACATCTATTTATTTATTTATTTATTTATTTTAGAGGGAGGGTTTCGTTCTGTTGCCCAGGCTGGAGTGCGCTGGCATCATCACAGCTCATTGCAGTCTTGAAGTCCTGAGCTCTTGTGATCTTTCTTTCTCAGCCTCTCGAGTAGCTGGGACTGCAGGTGCACACCACCATGCCCAGCTAGTTTATAACGTTTTTTGTAGAGAAGGGGTTTCACTATATTGTCTAGGCTAGTCTTGAATTCCTGGTCTCAAGTGATCCTCCCACCTTAGCCTGCCAAAGTGCTGAGATTACAGGCATAAGCCACCTGTGGCCCACCTCTCCTTTTATAACACAGTGTCAATTTCTGCTAAGCTGTCTTGTAAAGATCCATTTTGTCTTGCCCTGGGGACCCTGGGCATCTCAGGAGGTCTGGGCTGGCCCCATGGGCTCATACAATGAATCCCCAGAAGGGGAGACTGCTGGGAGTTGTGATCAGTCTTGGTCTAAGAGTTTCCATGAATGATAGTGGAAGTAAAAAGGCAAAGTTTTTTTGTGTGTGAGGCCCTGGTGGGCAGGCAGTTCGCTGGTGGGTGGTGGGGTGGGCTTGGCAGGGCATGCGTCTGTTGGCTCAGGGTCTGGATTTGGGTTTCTCTCAGAGTAATGGGAGGCTCTGTGGTGGGACTCAGTGGGTCCCCCACAATGTTTTCCCACCCATACCTGAGCAAGTAGCCCCAAATCATCAAGAGAGGGGCTTAAGGACCTGAAAGAGCAGTCAAAGTTGGAGTCCTGGCCTGAGGTCCCAGGAGACGTGGAGAAGGGTGCCCCAGGGAGCCTGAGCCCAGAGCAGCAACAATTGCAAGAGAGGGCTCAGTCCTGAGGGGTCCTGGGGTGGGGATAGCAGTGAGCTCCCGAGAAGGGGACTCCTGAGCACCGCTGACCTTCGGCTGCCTCGTATGACCCTGAGCAGCATCCCTGGCCTCTGCTCACCAGATGCCAGCAGCAATCTCACGCTCCACGTTGTGATGACAAAAAATGTCTTCGGGGCGGCGCCTGTGGCTCAGCGAGTAGGGCGCTGACCCCATATACCGAGGGCTGCGGGTTCAAACCCAGCCCCAGCGGAACTGCATCAAAAATTAGCCGAGTGCTGTGGCAGGCGCCTGTAGTCCCAGCTACCTGGGAGGCTGAGGCAAGAGAATCACTTAAGTCCAAGAGCTGGAGGTTGCGGTGAGCTATGACTCCACAGCACTCTACCGAGGGCGATAGAGTGAGACTCTGTCTCCACAAAAAAAAAAATGTCTTCGGTCATTGTCAAATGTCCTCTGGGGAGCTAACCACCTCCAGTCGAGAGTCACTGTTCAGAGGGTATTATCAGGAGAGGAGGTTAGCTTTCTGATGCAGAGTAAGTCCAGGGGCCATGCACGCTTACTTTCTGGGAAATAAAGTGAGAAAATGTAAGACAGTGAAATGAAGAAGCAAAAGATAGGGTTTTGTTTTTTTTTTAATTTAGAATAAAAAGATAGCAAAAGTCTCACCAGAAGTGGATGGCAGTCTATTGCCTGGATGGGTGAATGGATGGATGATGGGCAGGTAGATTATATCCACAATTATTTTTTGAGAGTTTGGAATTTTGCCAAGGCCATTTCTCAGTGGTCCTTTTGTCCTGAGCTAACCTCCTCCCTGCGGAGAGCAGATCAGAAAGCGGCTGTTTAGGGGCAGGAGGCAGAGAGTTTATGAGGCTGGGTCCTAATATGACAATTTGGGACTAGAGCCTCCAGAATGGATGGAGGGATGGGCAGGGCACTGAAGGAGGAGTGATGTCAAAATCTTGGTGGAGCAGAGGCCCTGATGTGCCAAGGAGGGTGCAGGAGGGAAGGAAGCTCTGCTGGGTTGTCAGCGTGGTGCCGAGCCCTGTGGGTGTTAGGCAGTGGCATATGGGGCTGCAGGAGTCTGTCTCAGGAGAAAAATCCGGTGTGAATGCCCTTGAATTGCCATGAAGGAAAGTCCATTTCTAAATGGCCTTTTTGTATCCCCATGGGCAAACCCCCTTCCAGACCCACGAGCAGGAGGCTTCATCTACGCTGGCAGGAACCGTGAGCATGAGGCCCACATCGGATCACTTGGGAGGTGGGCAAACCCCTTTCCCTCTGTGACCCAGACCCATGAGCAGGAGGCTTCATCTACACTGGCAGGAACTGTGAGCATGAGGCCCACATCGGATCACTTGGGAGGGGGCAGTTCCAAAAGCCCGAGGCCTCCTCCTTGCCCTTCAGAATGAGCCTCATCGGTTTTGCCTGCTTCCCTTTATTTCCCGTTTCCTGTTCCAGCCATCCATCTGTCTATCTCTCCTTCCGTTCATTTATTCGAAGTGGCTTCATTAAAGTCCCAGTGACAGATGGGACAGGTGTCTATTCTCAAGACTGACACTCCTAGGAGACCCAGAACTTATCTGAGGCCACCAAAGTCATCCTCTGTCCCTAATCCTCTAAGACGGCTGAGCACACCAGGGGGGCGTGGCCTCTCGAGTCTCAGGGTCCCACAGGGGGCTCGTCTCCCTGGTGCCTGATGCCTCCCTCTCCTCTCTTTGAGGCTTTCCGGGCACCTGACACCCAGGGTCCCTCTGGTCCAGGGTCTTCAGGGTGGAGACAGGGAAACCTGACTTGTGTTTTCCAGGCTGCCTGACTCTGAGCTGCTCCAGCCCGGTGACGGGTGCCCTGGGGGAATCCCTGAGTGTGCAGTGTTGGTATGAACAGAAATACAAGATGTTTAAGAAATACTGGTGCAGACAACCCTGCTTGCCACTTTGGCATCAAACTGTGGAGACCAGAGGGTCTGACGGAGAGGTGAGGAGCGGCCGAGTGTCCATCACAGACCATTCCGGGGATCTCACCTTCACCGTGACCATGGAGAACCTCACGGCAGAAGATGAGGGCAAATACAGATGTGGGATCGCAACGATCCTGAAGGAAGAGGGGCTCCACGGCTTCCTCCCTGACCTCTTCTTCCAGGTTCAGGTGTTTGTTTCCTCAGGTGAGAGCCTCCTTTCTTTGGCACAAGGGAAGAAGGAATCTGAGCTCCTCTCTGCAGAGCAGTCAAGGAAATTGTGGTCCAGGAGAGAAGAGCGGGGCCTGGTGTGTTCGCATTGTGTTGTGTGACGTGTGTGAGGGTGTGTGTAATGTGAGAGCGTGTGCAGGTGAGAGTGGGCGTGTGCTGGGGTCGGGCAGTGGTGGTGCGTGGATGTGTGGGACTGAGGTCTCTTATACCGACCTGTTTTCAGCGCGACAGGGAAGTACCAAATGGGAGCAGGTGATGATTCTTCTATCTTGGGTTCTTAGATGTCCACCTGCCTCTGGGCAGAGCCCCTGTAGGGGTGGGGTAGATGGGATGCTTATTACTCTGGTCAGCCCTGAGTCTGCCTATGGGGAGATGACAGTCCCAGAAGATCCATCTAGCTACTTCCCTGAGTATTCTCTGCTATGCGACATCAGAGCCATGCAGGTGCCACGTACCCCAGTAGGGGAGAGTCAGGGACAGGGCATTGAGCCTCTGTTCTTTACCTTTAACCTCCCCCATAGCCTCCAGCATCGAGAACTCTGCAAGGGCACCTGGGTCTCCCAGGAGCAACAGACCCAGCCAACGCCAAGGGTAAGGTGCACATGTCCCAGTGTCTCAGTGCCTTCTATCACCTGCATGGCTTCTGTCCTGGGCTGGGTGGGATTTCCCTCAATCAGTCACTGGCTCAACAAACATGCATTTGTTATGTGCCAGAAATGGATTCAGATTTGAGGGCTATAACAGCGAACTGGCAAGGTCATGCTCTCAAGGACATTGCAAATAGGTAGATTTAGACAATGGCCAGAAGGTTGGATGGAGAGATGGAGTTGATAGACGACAGAGCTATCTAGAGCTATGCAACGGGGATCAACAGATGGATGGATGATAGTAGAGGAAAGATGTCTGTGAATGATCATTACTGTGGAGGGAGAAGCAGGTGTCAAGGGACAGGGTGGTGGGGTATGTGGGGGGATGGTGGAACACAAGGACAGCTACCAGGAAATTCAAGATGGAAACAAAGAACAAAGGGATTGTCTTAGTTTGGGTTTTCCCCACATTTAGTCCTGAGATGAGGATTGAGGAGCAATTAGTTTACTGAGAGGTGATCCCAGGCAGTGCAGTGAGAGGGCTGGAGCATCAGATCGGGGAAGGGAGAGCCAGGGAAATGTGCAACAATGAAGGGGCCATTGCTGAGGCGACTGGAGCTCAGTCCTGCTGGGGACCCTGTGGGACATGGCGGAGAACACTCCTCAGAACTAGAGAACGAGTCTTCCAGGCAGAAGGCACTCCTGAGGGAATGAAATCTGTGGCTCGTTCGGCCAGCTCTGTGCAGGAAGCCAGGCACAAGCAGGCAACGTGACTTTGAGGTGGGAATTCCTGGGTGGGTCCAAGATCATCTGCAGCTACCAGGAGCTCAGGTGGACAGAGGAGCAGGGCACCAATAGGTGAGCTGCAGGGGCTAATCTCGGAGTGGACATGGGCTCATGTCAGCCAAGCCCTGTGGGTGGGTGGAGGCTGCGGAGGGGGAGAGATTGCACAAAGAGCATTTGAGGAGTGGGATCGGGGGCAGCGGATGGAGACCTGCGGGGTGAGGGATTGGCCAGAAGCTGAGCTTGGAGAGGTCACTTCTTGGGTTTGAGGTTCTTAAGCAGTTTAAGCAGAAGAGCAGGTCTGATGATCATGTTTAAGGATAAGTCGAGATTCATTTGAGTGAGGAATGGCCGTAGGGATCGCTTATCCTCAAAGTTGTTCTCAGTGAGAGCTGAGTTCCTGCCGAGTGTCGATGGCAGAGGCTGTTCAGGAGGCTGTTTCCAGGAGTCCATTTCTGCCTCGGCTCCTTCCTCTCCCTTCTCCTTTCCTCACCACTGTGCCCTCCTGTGTCTGCTGGGCCCCACCACAAGGACAGAAGCCTGTGACCCTGAGCATAGGGCTGCCCAGTCCTGGTACCTGACCCAAGGGGAGGTGGGGGAGAGGCAGAGCCTGGGACTCCCCAGCTCAGAGCCGGTCACTCTGTCCCTCCCACAGGTCCCTGCTGGGCAGCGCCCACTTCCTGCTCCTGGTCTTCCTGAAGGTGCCTGTCTTCCTGAGCATGCTGGGTGCTGTCCTCTGGGTGAGCAGGCCTCAGAGGGCTCCGTGGACAGAGTCAGCCTGACCGAGACCAGCTGAGCTCCCACACGTATTGGTACCCTAACCAGAGGCACAGACCCTCAGACTGTGCAAACCCTGACCCTGAACTTCATACCCCTTTCCATTTTATTGACGGATACTTTTTTTTAAAACTTTAAAATGAAAAAAAACCATAATTCTATATACAAAGTATGTATATAATGTGTATATGCAGTTTAAGGACTAAAAGTAAACACATGTACTTACCATTCAGCCTAAGAAATGGAGCATTATTAACGACTTTTAAAGCCCCCACATTCCTGTCCCTGCCCTCCTCTCTATCCTTCTCCTACTTCCAGAGTTAACCAATATCTTGACTTCTCTTGGGTCATGGTTCTCTTGCTTTCCTTTAGCACTCTGAGCAAGGACGCGGTTGTTTTTGAACCTTGCACAGTAGAAATAACACTGTCTCAAGCTCATTCGTTTCCGAACCATATTGGATTTTTCTCCTCCTCTGTCAGCGGTTCGTAGGGGCCTCCCTGCAGAGCTGTTGGTGTGAGAGCTGAGGGCATAGCACAGGACGTCAAGTGACTAAGTGGCTGGAGCCACTCATCAAGAGCTGAGTGATGTCATAGCCACCAAACTGCAAGGATGGTTGGGCATTTTCTCTTCCTTTGGGTGCGGTGGCTTGTTAAGGACCTCTGTGTTAAGTGGCGGGCGTCCTCTGCTGCAGGAAGCAGGACCTTGTTCCAGATGTGGGGTCGTCACTGCAGCCTTCCACATGGCATTTGCCAGAGATGCCACACGGCATCCTTGTCTTCCACCGAGATGTCCACCGTGGGATCAATCAGGTCATATGGCCCTAATGGCAGGGCCATTTTTACCTCCCCCTGGATTGCTGGAAGGGCCTCTCTTGCTGTGGGCCGTCTTCAAAACTTGCAGATTTTAAAGCTGCTTAAGAAATGAGAGCAGTGTTCCCGAGTGTGGAATGTGCTAGCCCCAGATCTCACAGAGGCCCATGCAGCACTATGGTTTTTGCTTAGAGGTTTGAGACGCAAAACCAAGGAACTCACCCCAGACTATGGGACTCCTAAAAATGGGACCTATGGGCTAGGCCTCTGAAATTTTGCAGGGTTTATCTTCCCCCTCTGGTCCAGAACGTCTAAAGCATTTGCTCTTTCTTGTTTTTCCATCAACAATGAAATACAGCCGTGTGACGTTCCATGGAGCACCTAGTCAAAGTCCCTTTGGACTATATTGTGACAAAGCAGAAGACTTGACTTAATCCTGGGCTGGCCATAAATGTGTGCTGCTACCTGTCTAGAATACAGGGGAAGCGCTCCCGATCTTCAGAGGGACAGGTTACCATGCGTCATGGAGAAAAACATCTGTGATTGGTGATCATTTAGTTTGGTCCACTGTCATAGACTGGAACCATCTGAGTTGTTCAGGGATAAAATAGGGAGTTGAGGATGTGTTTTAAAAAGTACCAGGGATTTACTTTAACCAGGTAAGACGAGGCGTATAGATGCAGAAATGACTTATGAAGGAAGAAGTTTCTACTCACAGGTCCCAAGAAACAGGAGGCACAGCCTGCCATGCAGGGCCATGCCGGGGTAGGGTAGGTGGGGTGAGAGGGCTGCAGGGTGGTGAGGAGGCAGAGGAAGTGAACTGCCCATGGGAGCCTTTGTTTTGGCAATGATGGGAGAAATAAGGTAAGCAAACTAAGCAGGTTTAGAATTAGGTGAAAGTAATTCATTTGGGCTCTGGGCAATAGGGTGGGCCCCAGTTGCTTGGCACCTGGCCCTGGGGTGTTTTAAGGATTGCAGGAGCCCATTGAAAGGGGCAGGTTGGGGTTATGAACTTGGGGTTGGTTGGTTTACGTCTCAAAGGTATCCTTGCAAGCAAGTTGTTCACGTTCTGTAGGAATAGGTAACCCTGGGCAGCTTATAGAGATATAATGTGTGTGCCTGTGAGTGAGTGCATGCACCCTGCTAACTGAGTACTAAAGCAAAAAATAGTGGCAACACCAAGTGCCGGCGAGGATGTGGCGAAACTGGGTCACTCATCCATGGCTGGTGGGAACTGGTTCCCACTCTGGGAAACAGTTTGCCAATTTCTTACAAAACAAATCTTGTCTCCACTGTATGACCCAGTGAAAGCACTCGTGGGTATTTATCCTGGAAAAAATAATACTTGGGTTGACACAAAAGCCTACACATGAGAGTTCACAGCAGCTTTACTTATAATTGTCCCAAACTAGAACCAGTCCAGGTACCCCTCCAAAGGTGGATACTAAACAAATTGTGGTTCACTCACCCACTGGCAGTGGGAAGGAACAAATTATAGCTACACACAACTCGGACCCCCTCGAGAAAATTATGCTGAGTGAAAAAAGCCAATCCCCAAAGTCTACCCACTGTGTTGTTCCATGTATATGGCATTGTTGAGATGACAAAATCACAGAGATGGATCCTGCCGGGCGCAGGGTGAGGGTGTCGGGAAGCGGGGATCCATGTGGCACGAAAGGGCCACTGTGCGGACTATGTTTACTTTTAGTGTGAAAACTCCCACGTCTCCTCTCCATCTGCCCCCTCCCCTCCAGCCACCTCCTCTAACTCTAGCCCTGTCAAAGTGGACTTGTCATCTGTGTTTTGGAAGTCATCACCCAAGGAGAGGCTCCTCTCTCTACTAACCGATCGAAGCCCTCTTCACAGCCCTGTCACTTCCTTTAAACAATGTAAGCTTTGCACTCAACAGCAAAACATTCTGGTTTAAAAAAAAAAAAAAAGTAAACTCTGGCTTTCTGAGAGTGGGAAGCCTGGGCAGAGGTAAAGTTTCCCTTGTTGGGACCCCACCCCCCCCATGTCCTAGACAGGGGTTAGCCAGAAGCCTCACTGCTGGTGGGAACTCTGGCACAGACCCTCACCATGGAGAATTAACTGTAGCAGGTGCGGTGAGCTGGGTGCGCGCCACTGACCTGTCTGTGCCTTCTCACCTCTACACCTGTGTTCCCTGGAATTCTCTCCAGCTCCAGACCAGTTTCTTCCTGGAAAAGAAGTAACAGCCTGAGATGCCCCAGCTGTGCAGGAGGCCCACAGAGCTCTATGCTCAGCCTAGTTACAGGCATTCATGGGCCCCAAAGTTCTGTGTCCTGCTCACCTGGAGGCTCCAGGGACCCCAAACCTCTACACCTAATGTTACTAAGCCTCCTCCATAGGGGATACATCTGGAGAGGACCTGTCTTATTTCCCCCATGGTGTCTTATTTTCCCCAGGCATAACATCCTGTCCCAAATAAGAATTCAGTCCTGAGTTCCCATCGGTCTCCCTGAAGACCCGACATTCTCTTCCCAAGCAGCTGGATTATTTCTGAAGCACAGCCTGTCTAGAGGCATCAGGAAGGACCAGTGACACAGCCTGACATTGAGCTACAAAAGCATTTCTAGTCACCTTCCCTGCAGGTGAGATCAAAGGTAACAACGGGGACACACTTGTGGCAGCTCTTTAGGCCACCAACAGATGATAATAGCAGGCATTTGCAGGGTTTCACTCCGGACTTCTTTTTTAAAAACTTTATTGTGGTAAGAACATTTAATGCAAAATCTACCCTCTTAACACCTTTTTAATTGTATAATACAGCAGTGTTGACTATAGGAGAATGTTGTACAGCGGCTCTCTAGAAGTTATTCATCTTGTTTAACTGGAACCTCCTTATGCTCATTGATTAAGGAAATGGGGAGTTGCTTTCGGCCTCTTAAAAGACTTACAAATGATTCTACTCTAACAGGCTTACTCCCCTTGCTGGTTCCCCCTGCCTGATTCAAATATCCTGATACTGACCATGGCACAAATTAGAACTAGACCCTTTGTTCCCTGATGGCCCCTCCAGGCTGAGTCCTACAGTCTGGTCTGTATCGCCAGCCTCATTCTGCTCATCAGCCTGGACAATCTGAGTAGGGATTAGCACATCTCCTCTGCAGCCAGCTAGGCCTGGAGTCAAGCATTCTAGGGGCCAGGGCCCAAGGTGCAACCTGGAGTGTAGAGCCCAATGGACAGTTTAGACTGCACCAGTGGCTTCTCTAAAGGCTCGGGCCAGGGCAGGTCAGAAGCGGGCATGTCTGATTTCGGTCAAAGGGATTCAGCTTTGTGAGAAGCAGCAGACACATTGCTCTGCTGAATTTCTTACTCTCTAGAAGAGCTAGAGAGACCCAGTGTTCCCTCCTGAACATGTTGTCTAGGTTGGGAATTGGTTTGGTGACAATCTTCAATGCTCCTCAACGTTTGTGAAAAAGGGAAGTTGCTCGTTGAAGAGCTAACTCTAAAGGTTTGTGGGCAGGCGGCTGCAGGGCTGAGAGGAAAAGAGGAAGAGGGGCAGGGATGGAGAGTGATGGCCATCAATATCATTGGGCTTTAACTTTATCTTGGCTAAGTTATTATTTTCCCTTATAAAGGGAAGAGGGGCTGCTGAGTGGCTGGGTGCCTTATGCAGCATGGGTGGGTGGAGCCTCTGAAGGACCACTGGGCTCTGACTTAGCACCCCATGAAATGCCTCAAAGATAATCTTCAGCACTTCTCTGAATTAGGTTATCTGTACAACCACAGGGCTGTGTTGACAAAAATGTTCACCCTACATATTTACACAGAGGCCTACCAGACCACCAGTAGATTAAAATTTTAATCCAGTTGTCGGGGCCCTGGCCCATCTGTCTGGACATGGACCCCTATGCTACCTTGCTCAGCATCAACTCCCCTTAGGTGCTGGGAAGCAATTCAATCTTAGCAGGAGAGAGAGAGAAACAATCTTAGTAGGAGAACAAATCCTAGCAGTCTTCTTAGAGCAGGAGGAGCAAAAGAGTTAGAGTGAGCGAGTCTGTGAAAGAATGAGAGAATCCGGACTAACTTCTCCTGCGGCTCTTTATAGAAGTGATCCCATGGTTATTTACACCACAGGGGTAGAGACTGCCAAGCACTGACATTCTCATCTTGTCTCCCGTGCTCTTGTGTTCAGGAAAGCCGAATCCCTCCCCTATGCCCTTATCACCGAGGTGTTATATTACAGGTGTTTCTTATAGTTGCAGAGTGTTCAAGGCTTAACTCTTGCTTCTCCTATTCCTTGAGTTATATGGTCTGCTATATCCAATGATGATCTTTTTTATAGTCCAACTAATTGTGCGTTTTTATTCTTTGTGTAGTAAAAAATTGATTTGTGAACTTATTGCATTTAAAATATACCTCAAATAAATATAAAATATACCACAGTTTTTGTAACTCTATTATGACATCTCTTGCTCTCTCTCTTTTTTTTTAAGATGCTGAGAGCTTCAGAAAACAAAGGTGGCCCAAGCCTCTCTGGACCTTAGGGAGTCCCTGAAAGCCAGAGAAGAATAAAGTAGATACCTCTGATTCCAGCTCTGGGAAAGGAATTAACACAGACCTTTAACTTTATCTTTGCTTAATTATTTTTTCCCTTATGAAAGAAAGATGGGCTCAGGGTCCTCAGTGGACATTCTCATGCTATTTAATGCATAGCTTGTTGGCTTTTAAGCCTTGGACTCTCAATTTCTCTACCTCAGCTCCTTGAAACACAAACATTTCATCAACTCTAGACAATGCCTGTGGGTGGTAACTCTGCCGGTGAGAACAGGGCCCAGCTGGAGCGGTTTTGGGTCTTCGCGGTTTGGGGTCTTCCTGTGTTAGTTCTCACGAGTCTTCCTTAATCAGGTCTTCAAGTGCAGGCTTGCAAGTGAAAAGTCCCATAGGGTCAGATATACTCAAATATCCTCACACCTAAAGCCAAAGGTGCACTCCCAGATCACTGCTGCCTTTGCACTGCCCATCTGTTGCATCATTTAACCTGTTAACACAAGGATCTGGCAGAAGCCACTTTCATTTGTGAAGTGTTTTCTGAAAAGGAAAATGCACAGGGCAGCCAGAAAGAAGAGAGAAAGGGAGAGAGGGAGTAGTGGGTGCCAGAGAGGGGCAGGAAACCATGACTCCTCCTTTCTCAGTTTGGGTTGCCATGAGGACCTCTTGCGATAAACCCTTCTCATTCTGTTTCCTGGGTCTGAGAGTTGGGTTTTTGCTGTCCCTCTGCCACTCTCTCCCCTTCAGTGTCATGGTGTGGTGGAATTACCCGTAGGCATCAGTGTCAGAGAAGTCCTGACACCATCACTTATAATTTATGCTTTTGGTCATTATTTTTTCTCTCTCTGAGCTATTTGGAAGGTATCTGGGAGGTGAAGAGGCTAATATATGTAAACTCTTTGCTACATAAAAAGAGATCCAAATAAAGAAGTCAAAGAAATCTTCAGAAGTGTAACTTTATGCCTCAGTTTTTAAATTCTTTTATTGAAGGATAAGATACAAACAGAAAATTATATAAATCATAAGTATATACATAGCTCAGTGAAAATTGAGGAGATAAATATCTTCACATAGCCACCACCCAGATCAGATGACCATGCCCTTGCGGAGTCCCCTTTTTACAGGGTATTAGAGTGGGTCTGTATGATCCATAGACATGGCAGATGCAATAGGTCTTCGAAGGAGAGGTCATAAAAGATACTTTGACTTGCTCTCTCTTGGATCACTCTGGGAAAAACTAGTAGCCATGTTATGAAGACACTCAAACAGGTCTTTTGAGCAAGAATCTGAAGCCCCAGACAACAGCCAAGTGAGTGTGCCATCTTGGAAGAAGATCCTCCAGCCCCAATCCAGCTTTCAGATGAATGTAGCCCGAGCCAATATCCTGAATGCAATCTCACAAGAGACCCTGCACCAGAAGCACCCAGCTAAACTACTCCCAGATTCATGACTCTCAAAAACTGTGCAATTATCAATGTTTGTTGTTTTCTGCTGCTAAGTTTTGGGAGAATTTGTTATGCGGTGTTAGTTGTCTAATATAGTGGGATGGCACTGGCCCAGGGTAAGACTCTGAAGCCATGTCCAATCCTTATTTACTCAGTCTTTCACTCTTTCAGGAAGTATTTATTTTATGCCTGCTGCACGTCACCACATACTCTGGGACACTGGGATATTCATGATGAACAAAGCAGACCCAAATGTTTCTGTGATGTGAGCAAAATCCTGGTGGAGAATATGGGAAGAACCACCAACATGGAAACAGAATTTGATGAGTTATGCATGATCATGATTAAGACACCAAGGTTGATGAGTAGGAATTCTGAAGAGGTGGCCTCTGAGGTAAAACTGCAGGGGTAAAAAGGAGCCCGAGTTGAGTAGATCTGGGGGGAGGGATTTGGGAGAGGCCGCAGCAGATGCTAGAGCCCTAAGGCAGGCTGAGCACTGTGGCTAGAACACAGGGACCACTGTGGAGAGGGGGCAAAGTGATGAAATTGAAGAACTACCTAGTGGCCAGGTCTGACCCAACCAAATGGGCCAAGCAGGGATAGACGATTTCATTTGAAAGAGATGGCACAAAAGATGACATTGACCATCACAGACATAGGTCAAAGTGTTCTCCACTGTGTTGTCCAGAGAAGATTGGGGAGCAGGATTGGAGAGAAGGGGAGTCACTCAGTGTGGAGAGAGTGGGTGGTAGTACCTCAGTGGAAGTAGGGAAATGAGCAGATCAGAGACATGCAGATAGGATGGGCTGGAGGGTAGGAAGAGGACTCAGGATTTATAGGACTTGGGTTGCAGCAACTTGAGGGATGTCACTGCCTTGGATGATGAAAAGACAGTGTAGAAAAAGGACAGATCTGTGAGGCAGGAGAAAATATAGAGCAGCTTGGTGCATGGAAATGCTGTGAAACAATGGCAGATGGTGGAGTAGACCAGGAGGGGAGAGAGGACAGGCCCCATCTCCAGGTGGCTGGGGAGTCAGGGGACCTGATTGGAGCAGGACAAAGCTGGAAGAGGTGATGGCCTCCAGGAGGACACTAGATAGGCCCTGCACTTGGTCCTGCCTCCTTGCCCTCTCCAGGGTAGACTGATGCTAAACTCAGCACATCCAGAGAACAGGCCACTCAGCATGGACAGACCCCTCTCTCCACCCTCTGGGAAGGGCCGTCCCTCCCCTCTATTACCTGGGGAGGCTGTTGATTTCTGCTGTAGATCCAGGAAAGACACCAGAGGCGCAGCAGGTGTGCAGACCCCTCTCTGTGTGTCTCTGGGTGGGGACGGCGCAGTCTCAGCCTCACATCGCCCCCAAGTTCCTGCTTCAGCCTCTTCATGCTTCTCAGCTCTCTTCCCACATTCCCAGGCCTCCCTCCCCCAGTTCCCAGGGAGGCATCAAGTTTGGCAAGAGGACAATAGTGGAAAGTGATGGTCTAGGACAGTGGGTGATGCTGCTTTGTGTCTAGGTCTGGGGCTTGGGCACAAGACAGAAAGTCCAACCTTGGTCCTTTCCACCCTGGATGGGGGCCCCACATCAAGCTGGGACAAGTCAAAGGTGTCTGGGGTCATAGTGCCAACTTGTGAGGCCAAAAGAAGAGCTGGGACCTTAGTGGGCAGAGTTCTCTGTGGGCACCTGAACTGAAGGCTAGGGATAAAGTACCTCTGTGGTCACCACCAAAGCCAGAGAAAGCAAAGAGATCTGGCTGTGCCTTTGAACTGTTCTTCATTGCAAACAAATGGCATATTCACGGATGGTGCGGGGGCCCCACCCAGGGGGAAGTGCTCCGCTTGGCTCTGCTGTGTGGGGGGCTCTGCTCAGTGAGACAATGAGGCCAGAGCTGGGGGCTCCAGGGACGGAGCTGCATTGGCAACCAAGGAACCCTGGATGTGACCAGTCCCTGGGACTGAGGGGAGCCACTAGCAGCGAGTCCCAGGGCTGTCTATACCAGCCAGGTGGCCTCTCCCACTAAGCTTCCTCTACCCTGAGCAGCTGGAGCCTCAGACCCCAGAAGGGGCTGGACAAGGAAGCTGAGTGGGGGAAAAAGCAGAAGTGAGAACTCAAAGACTGACCTTCCAGGAGGAGGCTCCACTTTCTCTGCTCC
The DNA here is from genome assembly GCA_963573935.1 of Arctocebus calabarensis. NCBI lineage: Eukaryota > Metazoa > Chordata > Mammalia > Primates > Lorisidae > Arctocebus > Arctocebus calabarensis. The sequence goes on from CAUYON010046006.1 coordinate 16,847, forward strand.
CAGGATCTGGCACAGCTGCGGGTGACCTCTGTGCGGTAGGAATGTCTGTAAGGGACTGGGCCACGTGGCTGCCTCCAGCTCTACTGCTCCTTCACATCCCAGGTGAGCGGTATTCTGTCCTCTGGACACTGAAACTCTTTCCTGAGTGGGAAGCACATGGCAGGGGAGGTGGGTGAGCAGTGGCCCACGGTGGGACAGGGGTCATGGAGAGAGGGCAGGAGGGCAGAGGAGCACCAGGAGTGGCCAGCACCTGCCTTTCCAGGTGACTGCCAGGCGTGAGTGTGCCACACAGGTGAGTCAGTTGAGTCCCACTGGGCTGGCCACAGAGTAAGCCCTGGGGGGAGGGTGCCTATGGGTGCCACGGCCACAGTTGTGCAATCCGAAATGCCATCTTGGTCCCTCGCATACAAGCACAGGCGCAGGCACACGCATGAGCACACACTGTGTTTTCCTGGCCTGGGGCCTGCCTGTTGCTGGGGACACCTCGTCTCCCTGCACCCACCTCAGTGAGGAGGAGGAGGAAACTGACCCGTGCCCAGTGCTGACCCCTGGGCTGCCAAGGCTTGTGTGCCTGCTGTGGCCATCCCTAGACGCCCAGGGTCCTAGAGGACCTGGCCCAGGACACCCTGAGCCAGGCCCACCTGATGAGGAGCTGGATTGGGGCCTGTGTTTTCCAGGCTGTTTCTCTCTGAGCTGCCCCGGCACTGTAACAGGCAGCGTGGGGGGCTGCCTGAGCGTGCGGTGTCAGTACGAGGAGAGCTACAGGACTGCAAAGAAAGTTTGGAGCACATATAACGACAATATTGTGTTGGAGACGGAAGAGTCGGAAAGAGAGGTGAGAAATGGCCGAGCCTCCATCAGGGATCACCGTGCAAACCTGATCATCGAAGTGACTTTGGACAGCCTCACTTTGGAGGACGCAGGCACATACTGGTGTGGGATGGAAAGATTTAATGTCGGCAGTTCTTACGCGTCTGTGAAGGTGTTGGTGTTCCCAGGTGAGCCCCTCCGTCACGTGGCACCAGGACTGCTGGCGTCTATGTGTGGTCCCCCATCCCTCAGGAAAGATCGGAGTCAAGGGATGTCTGAGGGTGGAAGCACAGGGGCCGTGTCGGTGTGCACATGTGTGTGTGGCTGTGTGCACGGCCTTGTGCACGCACCTGTGTATGAGTCACCTCTGTCCTAGTCTGTCCTATGCCATGCCCTTCTCCTGGGAGACATTTCATTCTCCTGGGAGGCTTCCAGAGAGGGGACAGTGGCACCAGGCCTGAGGCTGGGAGTCTTAGCTACCTTCTTGTCCTCAAAGGGGCTGTATCTACCCTGAGGAGACCCCTGGCTGATCTGGATCTGCCTCCATCCTCCTTATGGGCAACTGCTCCCTCACTCAAACGCTGCCCAGGGCCCTGAGTGGCATCACCGTGGGAGGTAGCTCTTGAGGCCCCAGCCTCACCACAGAGGCCCTGAAGCACCCCCCAGAGGTGACAAGCAGTGTGAGGTCCCCACCCCTGGGGACCTCCCCCTACCCTAGGCTGACCTGTCTGCCGCCTTGCTCTCTGGGAAGGAACCCTTGAAATCACCCCCTCAGCCAGAGGGCCTAGGGCGTGAGAACCAAGCCGAGATTCTCTAGGTCTATTGACTGTCCCAGTGTTTTCTTCTCCTGACTTTCACCAGAGCTGCTCTGAGTTTCGAGTTTCCTTTTCTTGGTTTTCATTTCCCTCCCATGCTGGACGTGGGTCCCTATCTCAGAGTGAGGACCTAGATGCCCTCTAAGGTCCTGGGTGTGAGGGGAAAGGCTTTGCCTCCAGCTGGCGCTGTCCCAGAGCCTGCCAGGTGACATTTCTCCTGCTCCTTTTTCCTGATCATTCCATCCCCTACAGAACAGGCCTAGTGGCCTACGTGGGGCCAAGGCCTGGCTGACATTGTGGGCTGAGTGGACTCTGGTCCCATGATTTGGGGAAGACATCAGTGACTGTCGCTGTTCCTCATTTCAGCCCCTGCAGCGCCCAGGACCCTGGGTCAACCCCACAGGGCAAAGGACACCTGGGCCCTATCTGGGCGGGTGGGTTTGGTGACCCTGTGCCCTTTCCTCAGGCTCTCACATCTGGCAAGCAGCAGGTGACTCTCACCTCTGAAAGTGCCCACCTGGCTGCCATGTACAGGGGGATGGGGTTGCAGAGGGGTCTGGGCCCTGGTCAGGCCTAGGAATGGCTGTGTGGCATGTTACACCCAGGACGTCTCTCCAGTGTACCTCAGTGACCTCATCTGTGGGTGTCAGTCAGTGAGAGACCCTGGGGACAGACCTGTTTTCTCTCCACAGCCACGACCACAGCGTCTAGCCCCATGAACTTCACAGGCACAGCAGGTCCCCCTATGTCCCTGCCAGTGCACACCCAGCCCAGACCCAGTGCCCAGGACAGCCCTGCCCCCAGCCCACAGCTTCGGTAAGGGGCCTGTGTCCACGGCTGTGCCTCCTGTGTGGCTTCTCTTGTGGTTGGGGGTGGGGCATTGTGTCTCTCTCCTTCTTATCCCTTCTTTGGTCACCCCTGCCACCCCTTACGTGAAGGTGCTAAGTGCCAGGCGCTCTTCTGGAGATTGTGTCACGCTCTCAGAGCACACTGACCCTGCCCAGCTTCTTGGGCAGTAGGGTTTGCTGGGTGGAGCCACACAGGACCAAGTTCATACACAGACCCTCATAACAAGGACAGCACATGGACACAAAACATGGCAGGCAGGCTTAGCCGCTCGCGTTTAGGGAGGGTACATATGGAGGGCACTGTGGCCCTAGCGAGTAAGAGCACAGGAGAGTTCAGGCCTGCAGGGCAGGGGGCCAGGCATTGGGTGGGGAGGAGGAGGGGTCCAGGCAGAGGGAAGAGGGGGTGCAGATGCCCTGCCAGGGAGCCTTCAGGACTGCAGCTGGGCAAGGGCAGATGCTCTGGGGGGGGGGTCTGTGGCCTCAGCTCTGCCTCCTCCTTTTCTCCCCTACCCTGATCAGAAGTGTCGCTCAGTGTTGATGACCCCAGTCCTCTGAGAAGTGAGACCTGAGTCATGCCACTCATTCATTCCTTGAACAACTGTGGCTTTTATAGGCTGATACTGTGCAGGTGTGGGGAAGGTGCTAGTTCCTCTGTGTAGACAAGGCAATAGGCACAACTCAATTAGTATGACCACGAGAGGGCAGTGTTCTTCCTCTCAGGGCTGTTCTGTCCTGGTGTGGTTCCTTGTGGATTGTTGTGGTCACAGGACCTGGGCACAATGGACAGGAAAATGTGCAGGGTGTTAGGGCCTCCCCCTGTAGAGGTGACTCACTGTCACTGTGTTCCCACAGGTGCCTGCTGGGCAGCACCCAGTTCCTGATCCCAGTGCTCTTGAAGCTGCTGCTGCTCTTCAGCGCTCTGGGTAGCATCCTTTGGGTGATCAGGCCTCAGAGAAGCCGGGGGGCTGGGCAGCACTGGCCAGATGATGTGGACCGGTAGCCCCAACACCCATGATGCCCTGCCAAGCCATACGCTCCCTCTCGCTTATGGGAATGACCTTCTGACCAATAAATCCATGTTTTTATCGGAGTACTCTATAAACGTGGAGATTTTTTTCTTGTAATGTATCGCATACACAAAAGAGTACATACATTTTCTTTATTTTTAGACACAGAGTCTTGCTCTGTCACCTAGGCTATAGAGTGCAGTGGTGTGACCATCGCTGCGGCCTTCAACTCCTAAGCATGGACACCCCCACCTCTACCCACCCACCCACCCCCTCTCCCTCACTCCCTTGTGCCCCAGTACCAGAGACTGCAGGTGTGAGCAACTCTGCCTGGCTAATGTTTTTAAATTTTTTTGTAGTAATGGGGGTGGGAGGTAGGGGTTGCTATGTTGTGCAGGCTGGTCTTGAAGTCCTGACTTCAAGGGATACTCTTGCCTCTGCCTCCCACAGTGTTGGGATTATGGTCATGAACTACTGCTCCAGGCTACATGCCTTTTAAAGCAAGAGTGCAGGTACTATCGAGCATCTCCTGTCCACCATCTGGCTTCCATAACAGAGCATCTTCAGTAGTCACCAGGCCCCAGTCCCCTCTCTGGTCTTATGAGCCTTCTTTTCTACCCTCCTGTGAGGGAAGCGAGACCTGAATTTTATGTTTGCCCTCTCCTTGCTTCAAGGGATTTGGCGTATATAAGGATATCAATTTCTACAGGGTATATTGTTTATCTTTGCTAATTTGTTAACTTTATAGAAATAGTATTATACATTTTTATTTCTAAGTAATGTGATTTTATCATTTGACATTTTATTTATTTTTTTATAGGACATTTTATTTTTGAGATTTGTCTGTGTAGATGCTGAGGCACTGAAGTGTCATCTATTTCTGTCATCCTTTTTTTTTATTGAATCATAGCTGTGTACATTAGTTCAATCATGGGGTACAGTGTGCAGGCTTCATATACAATCTGAAATATTTTCATTCACCTGTTCCACATAACCTTCATGGGATTTTCTCGTTTATTGTGTGAAAACACTTGTGTTCTGCATTTAGTAGTTTTCGTCTGACCCTTCCAAGATGCACCTCAAGTGTGTTCCCACCCTTTACTCTCTCTCCACCCACCCTCCCTCTCCCCTTCCCTCCCTTTCCCCGTCTTCTTGTGCTATAATTGGGTTGTAGCCTTCACATGAAAGCTATAAATTTGCTTCATAGTAGGGCTGTATACATTGGATACTTTTTCTTCCATTCTTGAGATACTTTGCTGAGGAGAATGTGTTCCAGCTCCATCCATGTAAGTCACCCTTTATTTTGTTGTATGAACGTAGCATGACTTATAGATTCCATCCTCTGTGGCTGAACTTTAGTTTGCTTTCTTTTTGTGTGTGTGTTCTCTTTTTTTCTTCCTTTTCCTCTTTCTCCTTCTTCTCTTCTTCTTTTTTTTGGTGCTATTACTTACAATACTGTTATGAACATTCTTGAACAAATATTAGGACACTTGTATATCGATCTGAAAGTTTCAGCTAGAATATAGTTCTAGGCGAGAAACCACTACACTTTACCACGCACACCTAACCAACTTTTCCAAGTTGTTTTCCAAAGTAACTGTACCAATTTCCACACCCACCAGCAGTCCCATTGCTGTAAATCTTATCAGACTTTCTAAATTTCTTCAAGTTAATGAGGAGAAAACAGTATCTTGTTGTTTTAATTTTAATTTCTCTGATTAGTAGTGATTTTAAACCCCTTTTCATATGTTTCTCAGTGGTCATGTGGATTTCCCCTTTTGTGAAATATCTATTCTAATATTTTGTCTACTTTCTGATATTTGTGTATGTTTTTCTTATTGATTTGTAGAAATGCTTTGCAAGTCCTTTGTTAGTTTCCAAGTCACCACAACCAGAGGATTCTGGGAAGAGCTCCTCCCTCTCTTGCTGGCTCTGGGGATTGGGGAAGAAATACTCTCACTCACTTCCCCAAACTGTTTTTCAAGAGTTTTAGCTGTTGGGTTATAAACAAAGTACCTAATTAAACTATGTGAAGCTTAGAATTTGTCTTGTTGCTAAAGAGGAAACCCAGGTGACCGGCCTCTCGGCTCCCTGCCCTGGGCTTATTGTGCTTCTTTATCTAGTAGCTTAAGTTTTGCACAGGGCCCTAATAATATAGAGCACTTGCTCTATCCTAGGACCTGCCCCCAGAACCTCACACATCTTGTCTGATTTAATTCTGACAGTCATCATTCAGAGTCCCATTGACAGATATAAAAACTGAGGCTCATCCTCAAAGAGCTAAAAGTAGACCTTCCACTTGATCCCGCAATCCCTTTATTTGGTATCTACCCAGGAGAAAAAAAAATTATTTTACCTTAGGGACATTTGACCTCAAATGTTTATTGCAGCTCAATTCAAAGTCACCAGGATGTGAACTCAACCCAAGAGCCCATCAACCCATGAATAGATTAATCAACTGTGGTATCTATAACTCAACCCAAGAGCCCATCAACCCATGAATAGATTAATCAACTGTGGTATCTATAAACCATGGAATACTATTCAGCCATAAAAAAGATGGAGACTTTACACCTTCATATTAACCTGATTGGAGGTGAAGAACATTCTTCTTAGTGAAGTATCATAAGAATGGAAAAGCAAGTATCTAGTATCTAGTCAATACTATGAAACCAGTGGATGAACAACTATATGCCCACATTAGAAAAAATATATAATTAAAATCAAGTGAGGGAGAGGGGGTCTACCCAAGATGGGAGGAGGGAGGAGGATTTGTGTGCTCTCACCTAATTGTCAAACCTCCTGGGTGAAGGGCTCAACTCCAACTTGGATTTTACCTAACAAATGCAAACAGTGTAACCTAATCATTTGTACCCTCATATTAATCTGAAAAAAAAAACAAAAACCTGAGGCTCAGAGAGGTTAAGTGAGTTGTCCACAGTCACACAGCTTGTAAGTGATGCTGGTGGGGTTAGAGCCCAGGTCTGTCAGTCTTCACAGTTTAAACTTTTATGCACGTGGCTCTAACACCTGAACAAACACACTTCTAGGTTTGCTGAGTGTGGATTACCTGACATCTGCGCTGGAGCTTCCCTGCTGCTGGGGCCCATCACCGTGGTGTAGAACATTTCTGGAGTTGGTACCCAGAGTGTCAACCCCTGGGACCCAAGACCTGATAGGCCAGATGATGCCCACGCCTGCCCCATCCTGACCCCACAGTCTCCTTGCCTCTTCCCTACCTAGTAAGGACAAGCAAGCCCTGTGACTCAGCCCTGCCAAAGAGTGACCATCCTTTTGCTGAATAATTAAAGGCAGGAAACACCCCATTCCTTTTTTAAAAGGAAGTGCATAAGTAAGAAATTTGCAGACCATTTGCGCAGGCAGAAGGTGCACCCGGGTCAGGCAGAGCTGCGAGAGTCCCTCTGGAATCTGCGCTTGCTGCTGGCTGCAGGTGTGGGGAGAGGAGCCGGGGGCGGGCAGGACCATGTGGCTGCCCCTGGCTCTGCTCCTTCTCAGCCTCTCAGGTGAGTGGGCCTGCGGCTCAGGGGCTTGGCACTACAGAGGCAGGGCTGGAGGTGGGGGGCATCTGGCCCAGGTTCCAGGGGAGCTGCCATGTCCAGGGAAGTGAGAGGTGGCTTTGTTACATCCCCAGCAGAAGTGCTCTGGGGCCATACATCATGCCAGGCATGCCTCAGTCCCTGAGCCCGTGCAGGGAAAAGAGAAGTAGAGCTCACTGTTAGAGGAGATGCCAGCTGGCTTAGAGGGCGAAACATACACGCGAAGTACAAGCAATGGCAGGGCACAGTGAGGAACGGACAGGGTGGGCGCACAGGCCAGTGCAGCTGTGGCTGGGAGAGCTAGAGGAAGCCTCCAGAGCCTGTCTCGTCCAGGAGCCTTGAGGCAGAGCAGGGAGACAGCACGCTCGGGAGAGGGCTGTGCAGAGGGATGGAGGTGCAGAGAGGATGGTGCATCCGTCCAGAGGGTGCTCTCTGTGGACAGGACCCCTGCGACGACAGACTGGACATGAGGTTGGACACAGTAAGACAAGATGATGAAGGGCCCTGGACATCATGCCCCAAACTGAGATTTTCAAAGGGAGAACTGCTTGGGAGCCCAGGTGGGAGGTGGGAAGGGCTAAGTATCTCCTCCTCCAGGCAAACCTCTGCGGACACCTGGAGTACTTGACGGGAGAATCTGGAATGTGCAGTGCGTGTGGGCTGCACAGTCCTCCTAGAGCCTGGGGACAGACCGTCTGGCATAGACAGACCAGTGCACAGTGGGGGCAGTAGGACAGCACGACCAGTTCTGAGACCCAGGCTCCTGCCCTGGCTGGTACACGTGGTCCAGATGAGCCCTTGATCATTCTAGGGCCTGGATCTTTTGTGTCAGGTCCCAGAGGTCCTTTTTAGCCCTAAAGTGGTAGAACTTGACTATTTGGACTAGATAGAAGTAAATAATGACTGAATTACTGCTGCTGTTGTTGATTTTTTGATGACAATGAAGAAACCAGTAATGACACCAGTAGACCACTTGTGAAGACTGCAGCCACGCAGCTGGCCGATGTGACCCAGAACCCACAAGGGACAGCGATTAGGGATGTCTGCATCCTCCACACCCGGCTGCAGGATTGCATTTGAGTTGAGAAACACTCCCAGCTGCTCCCTCCCTAGATCCCTGAATGCAGCTCACCTGGAGGCCAAGGGCAAGGGGTGGGCAAACCATATCTGGGCTGGTGCTGTCACAGGCACCCAGGACATGGTCACACAGAAGAGTCTGAGTGCACCTACCCACACATCTGTAGTCACACGTGCACACTGATACACATTCACATTCCTGCTCAGGGCCCCAGAGTCACACTTACATACACACAAACACACAGACTCACGCATGGCGACATAAAGTGACACATGCTTGCCCATGCGTGCACACAGCCACACAAACACTATTTCCCCCCTGGTGAAGGCTGAGACCCACCATGGTCGCTCAGTGACTCAGGGAGATGAGGGGTCCTCAGAGACAGGTCAGAGAGAGGCCCTCCTCGTCTGACCCTGAGTTTACACGGAAAGGGGCCAGGTCAGTCCAGCACGAAGGAAGAACCATGGTGCCACGTCTCACTGCCAGATCGCCATTAGCCACTCTGAAGTTATTTCTGCAAAATGAAAGGAGAGAAAAGGGCTGGGATAAAGACGGAATGATCCAATTTCCAGTGGGATGTTCTCTTATCTGATTGGTTATGTGACCCCCCCAAACCCCATGAGGAAGGCACAGCCCAGCACGCCCAGACTGGGTCTGGCACAGAGCAGGCACTCTGTGTTTGCAAGTTAAAGAACAAACCACAGTTCTCTCAACCAGGAAAGTGATTCAAGGGTGGCCAGATGAGCAGGTCTGAGTCTAGGAAATGCCTGCTCGGAGCTAGACTGGCAACTGATTACTATAGCCCCAGAGACGCCCTGCCCCGTAGGTGCAAAGGGGGATGGATTAAAATCCCTTCTCATAGGCAGTGAGAATCCTAGTTCCACTCTGCAGGTTTCTGCGACACGGGGGCTGATGCTCCCCAGGCCGTCCCTGCTCTGAGCGCTGCCCTTTTCGTCCTACCTTATTTTGTTCATCAACGATCACTTTCTACCAGTCGAGACATGGGGCTTCTCTTCATTTTGAGACAAAATGTTCACATGAAGATTTTCTTCATGTGAGGACAGAAGGCAAACTTTCCCGAGAGACTGTCACAGGAGAGAAAGTTTACGTCTCAGATTCACGAAATCGAAAAGCTGAAATTTAAACAGCCTTCTGCTTTTAAATCCCTTTAGCCTCATTCCCCAAAGTTCTGATCTTAGCTGACAGCTGTCCTATCATCCCCAGCCCTGACTCCCCTCCAATCAACCCTTGAAAACATGTATAGACTTAATTAATGGCTGCCATCCATCATAATCTGTGTTTACAAAACCCCTCACATATTTTTTAAATGGGCCAGATCCCACTAGAGCGCTTTGCAGTGGGAGTAAATCACTGATGCCGGGTTTGAGGAATCGTCAGCCGCATCGCTTCTCTGCTGCTCATGATTCCTAAAGAGCACAGCTTACATTGAGCTCCTGCTTCCTACTGCAGTCCTGTTGTTTTTTTTTTCAAGAAAGAACATCAGCCTATCTGCCGACTTCTGCATTTGATTTTAACGTCCAGCAGTTGCTATCTCTTGGCGACTCTTCTCTGGCAAAGACAAGGAGGTCGAGTCTCCCCTGTAGCCTGAGGAAGCAACACAGCCCTGTCTATACCTTGATTTTAGCTATGAAGACTTCAGATCTAGTTGTAGTTGACCCTTTTAAAATTTTTTAAAGTTTTCCTTGTTGTTTTGTCAATTAATGACATTGTGAGCATTTTAACACAATAGAAGTATATGATTTAGAAGGAAAAATCCACCCCCAAACCTAATGTCAGTGCTAACCAGTGTTAAAAGTTTAGAGCACACAGCTGCAGATGGCTTCCTATACACATATTACGGAGAGACCTCAGAAGTGGAGTCATACACTTTCTTAGGCAACTATTTTTTTAACCTAATAATAACATACCTTGAAAATCTTTCCTATCATCGGTAATGTGTCTTTTTCTTTTTAACTATAGTAACCCAGGTGCAGTGGAATCCCAGCATTTTAGATGGCTAAGGCACAGGGATCACCTGAGGCCAGGAGTTTTATACCAGCCTGGGCAACATAGCAAGACCCCATCTTTTAAAAACAATAATTTTTTTTAATTAGCTGGGCGTGATAGTGTGCACCTGTAGTCCCAGCTACTCAGGAGACTGAGGCAGGAGGATCACTTGAGCCCAAGAGTTACAGGTAATAGTGAGTTATGATTGCTCCATTGGGCTCTAGCCTGGTGACCAGAGTTAGACCTTGTCGCAAAACAAAACAAACAGAATAAAACAAAACATCATGTTATGGCTAGGCCATAATTTATTAGCCCAACCCCCTGCTGATGACATTTGAGTTTGTTTTCAATGTTTATTATTGCATTCGTGCTGTAATTAACATCCTTACACTCTGTTGTCTATTGGTGGAAATCATCGCTGTCCTAGAGTTGAACGATTATGTCCCAAGGCCATGATGACCTGCTTCTTTTCAAAAACAGCCACTAAATTTATTTGTGCCTATCATGAACTAGACACTGAGCAAGACACTGGGGCTGGGAGTGAGAAAAGAGAAGAGAAAAGAGAGAGAAAAAATAAACACAAAATCTCTGCTCTTCTGGAGTGACTGTCCTAGCAAAGGAGACAGAAGAAAAAGAGATGCAACAGGAGAGAGCCACTCTGGTTTGATGACAGAATGCTGGCTGAGTTTCCTGTGCCTTGCTATGACAAATCACCCAAACTCCATGGCTTAGAAAAGCACAGATTTGTCATCTTACTGTTCTGAAGCGCTGAAGTCTGAAATGGTCTTACTGGCTAACATCAAGATGTAGACAGGGCAGTGTTCCTTCCTCAGGCTGTAGGGGAGAATCTGCCTCCTTGTCTTTGCCAGCTCTGGGAAGCCACCTGCTCTCCTGGGCTCGCAGCCCCGTCCTCCACGTGCATGGCCAGCAGCAGAGCACCTTCAAAGCTCACTCTCCTTTAGCCTCTCTCATTTGTCAGACCCATGGGGATGGTCCGGGATAATCTCCTTGTCTTAAGGTCCTTAAGTTAATCACATCTGCAGAATCTCTTCTGCCTTGGAAGGGGACATACTCTTGGGTTCTCGGTATTAGGATGTCAACATCTGTGGGGGTAGATTAATCTGCCACCCAACAAGGCAAATCTTAGATAAATGAATGTCACATCAGGAAGCAGGCCTAAGGGGTGGCCCCTGCCCAGTGCCTACTCTCTGTAGAGACCCCTTGCTAAGCCTGAGCCTGTGGGATCAACAGACGGTCAAGAGAGTCTTTCATGTGATCAAGGGACAAGTGGTCATTGCTGGGAAAAGAGCCTAGCTCGAAGTAGTCAGCCTACCTGGAGTCAACAACAGAACCCCAGGAAACCTGTTGTACTTACCTTCATCTCTAACCTATTCAGCTGTTATCAGGCCTTTGCTATTCTGCCCATGTGGAATCTCCGACTAGAGAGAGAACATTGAGGGTGAGCAGGTTGAGGGTGGGAGAGGCAGAGCCTTCAGGTCTGTGAGGGCTGAATTTGGGGTAGAGATGGGCAGCGTGCTTTTGTCAATGGTGGGCTAAGGACAGAATCTGAGCTACAAATATGGGTTTGGGACTCACAGGATATAGGCAGCCATTGAAACCATGGAAGTGCAGGGAATCCCTCTGCAGAGGTATATAAGTGGAGACAAGAGGGAGACCGGAGGGAGAACTGAGGTGACCCCTGCAGTGGGCTGGAACCGACTCCTACACGCCTGAAGAACCGGCGTGGGACATCTCTTCCCAGCTCTGTGTCCAGCAACATCACACGGGGAACCTGACATCTGCCGTGCTGGGAGCACTTACACTACAGAAATCAGCAGATGGCACAAAGCAGAGATTTCTTTTTCCCCAGAGAGCCGGTTGTGAGGTGTATACCATCCTAGCACTTGTCATCCTACACCAAAGAGTAAGGAGAAAGGGAGAGAGAGACTAGCTGAGGGCTCCGAGACCGAGGAGTTGGAGAAGAAAGAGGTCAGAGGATAACAGCACTGAGGGGACAGGAGAAAGCAGGCCTATAAGCGGGCCTGGGCAGAAGGAGATGGAAGGGCCTGGACGTTGCCACTGAGGACACTGAAGCAGGCCAGGCTGAGGGGAAGGTGGGTGGAGGCGTGTGTCAGGGCCGGTTGGGGAGCTGTGGGACCCTCATCCAGTCCCTGTACCTCGGCCTGGCTCCGGGTGGTGGGAACTCTACCTTGGGGTTCTGTTTTCCAGGTAGTCTCTCTGTCCAAGCCCCAGAGTTTGTGAGGGCCCCAGAACAGGGTGTGGTGGCAGTGCAGTGTCGCTATAACCAAGGATGGGAGACCCACAAAAAGTGGTGGTGTCGAGGGGCGACGTGGCGTTCGTGCCGGGTCCTCGTTCAAACCAGAGGGTCAGAGCAAGAGGAGAAGAGGGACCGTGTGTCCATCAGGGACAGCTGGATAGACTGCACCTTCACCGTGACCATGAAGGAGCTCAGGCAAGATGACGCAGACACTTACTGGTGCGGGATCAAGAAAAGTGGAACCGACCTTGGCGCCCGAGTTAAAGTGATTGTTGACCCAGGTAAGAACTTTCTCATCTCCATTAGGGACTCTAGTGCTCAGGACTGAGCAAGTCAGGGCTCTGACCCCCTCCTCCTTAAGGGCTGAAAAGAAGTGACCGAGAGCCTGAAAGGCAGACAAACGGATGGACAGATGGATGGGAAGGAAGTGAGAGCAGCTCTCTGTCCCAGTCCCTGACGTCTCCCTGAGAGACCCAGACAATGCACAGCTTGGCAGGGCTTGAGCTGGGATTGGGGGGCACGTGATTCTGCCTCAGTGGCCTGTGGCTCAGCCCTGCTGCCCAGAGGTTGAACAGCTTCACATTCTTTCATCAGAGCCCAAGGTGAGCCCGAGATCCCCAGAAGAATCTGGGGTGTCCCCCTAGGAAGTGGTCAGCCTTCTGGTCCTATCATTACGTGGGGAGGGGTGGACCTAGGGCAGCCCAGAAGGTCTCAGTGATGAGACCCAGGGATTTGGCCAACCCAGAATGGCTTTGGGCATTTTATAGGACCCCTCCTGTATGGGTCTCCAGCCACTACCTCCTCTCCCTTCTCTAGCTACCCCGGAGAGACTGAGGGGTGAGAAAGACCCCAGGGAAACACACGGATGACAGCAGATGCTTTAAAGAGCAAGGAAGGCTTTGACCCCTGGGTCAACTTCAGGGACCTCTCTGCTGCCCGGCATCCCCTCTGTGCCTCAGACCACACAGACTCTGGGGGTTCCCTGCTGGTGTTGGTGGAATCTGAGAAACGGCCCCTCTCTGCTTCCATCCACACATGTGTGCCTAGTCCCTCCTCTGCCCTGCACCCACCCTGGAACATCGCCCAGAGGAGTATGTCTGCTTTAGAACAAGTATCATGAAGGGTGGGACCAAAGAGGGACTCAGGGGCCTGCCACTGGGCCAAGTGGAGTCTGGAAAGTGTTGTCTAGGCACGCCTTCCTCAGGGCTGCCACGTAGGGGAAGTCCAGAAGGTCTGTGGGGATAGAGAAGAGATTAAGACCCAGGCCAGAGAGGCTGAAAACTTTGGCCAGTGTGGAACTTTAAGGACAGAGGCATTTCAAAGGTTTTGGTGGTGGCATCCATGGGGTCCCCAGCCTGTGGGATGACCACAGGGGAGCGATTATGTCTGGAATGACCCAGAGCTCAGGCTAGAGCTATCCAGTGTATCCAAAGCATGGGACCTCTGAGAAGAGAGTTTGCCAGCACTGGCATGTGATCACTAGTGCCAGGCTGGTCTCAGGAACCCATGACCAGGCTGCCCACCACAAATAATTGCCCACATACTTTCTCATAAAAATATTTTCTTTTTCACCATCATTGTTTACCATTTAATCAGAATGTGCCCTGTTAATGACCAGCCTTCTGGAGTCCCCTCCCTTGCAAATCCAACAACTAGATGCCCCATTTCCATAAATTTCTGTCCTTGAGCTCTGCTCAGACACTACTAAAGTGGAAAGAAACAGAGATTTTTTTTATCCCCCCCAACCACTTATAGGGGTATGTGGAAAGAGAATCTGAAAAGATGTATCTCTGTCCTCCAGAATAACTATAGTGCTTACTCCTGCTTAATTTTTATTTCTTCTTGTCGCATCCTGAAAATGATGGAAAAAATGACTGTGTTGTGATTCAGATGATTCAATAGAAGCCTGAGGGAAGTTTCCTACTCCAGAGGAGGAAGGGTCTCCTAGTGAGGCCTGGCAGGGCAGGGTGGCTTGTGGGTCATGCACCAACCCCCAACTGTGCCAATAACCTGCAACTGACTTTGCCTGTGTCTAGTGGGAATGGCTCCCTCCCCAGCAAGCTTCTCTTCCAAACCATTTGTCTTGCCATCTGACAACATGAATACAGGGATGTCCTCTGGCTCCTATAAGAGGTGAGTCAAGTGGACCTTCTCCTGACTCTCACTGGGGACCCTTCTTTGGGGAAGCCAAGCTTAGGAGCGCCTTTTGCCCATGTCTATCACTGAATGCCAAGGGCTGTTATAGCCAGAATCAAGGCCCCACCCCACCTCTGTCTTACTCCTGCACCAATTACTCCATACCCACCATCGTCCCATTCTAGCCCTCACCAGAAAACCGCTCTGCAGAGCTCTTCTCTATGACCACCACCTACCCATTTAACTGGTCAATAAAAAAGCATCGGTGCCCTTGTGGGTGCCAAGAGGAGATGAGATCCCAATCTCCATGGTGTGAGACACCAAGAGACACAGCACAGGGAGCGTGATTTACCAACCTGAGGCTAGCATTAGTAGGAACAGAGTCAGGAAAACACAACCTGTATTTGGTGACCTCCAGGTCCTTCTAGTGGGCTGAGATGTCCTTTGGGCAAAGGGGAATCCCAGAAGGTAAAATTAGAAAAGAAGACAGGCCCAGTGCAAAATAGCTGAGCCCTTGTAGTTGAACTATGGATGGGATTCCTGGGGGTCTCCAGAGTAAGGCTGCTGATTCCTGGGGGTCACGGGCTTTGCTGAGTGGGCTAATGGCTTATAGGGTCAGGGGATGAATATTGGGCCCAGGGATCTGACTGCAGTGTCACCTGTCACAGGACCTACTACCTGCTCCTGGCATTTGTGAAGGTACCCATCTTGCTCATCTTGGCTGGTGCTGTTCTCTGGTTGAAGGAGTCTCAGAGGGTCCCTCAGGAGCTGTAGGGACACCTATCTGCATGAACTTGATCAAGGACACAGCCCCTTCGACCAAAGGATCAGCAGAGGAGGCCTGGGCTGTGGAAGAGATACCTCTAAGGCCTCAGGATGCAGTGACTGAGGCTACGGCTGTGGGTCCCCCCAACCTGGCCTTGGGTACTGGTGGGTACCTCCATGCTTTGCAGAACTCAGGGACACAGCTCGGGCCCTTCTGAGCCATCACTGTCTCCTGTGGTGCCAGCACCTTGTTCTCTTGGTCAGGAGCTGTTGGAGTGGAATCCAACCCACGGTGTCCTCCCTGGCGTCATGACTTGGGCACAGAGACAAAGAGACAAAGGCAGACAAAGAGACAGAGAAAGAGACCCACTCAGCCCTCTGTTGTCTTCATTCCTGACACCAGTTCTGCACTGTCTTTGCCTGAGTGTCCTGGCGGTCTCCAGAGTGAGGCTGCTGGAGCTGGGCTTTGCAGAAATCCCTTTCTCTTAAGCTTGGGTGTTGGTGACTCATGCTCATGAGAACCCTGACTAACATGCCCCTCAACACAAGGAGGGCAATTCTGTGTTGAGTTCCTGGTTCTGCAGCTCAAGAGGCTGGACGTCCCCTCTGCCCAGGGAAGACATGGCTCTAAGTCTGCAGGCCTGAGAAGGGATAGGAGCCCCCCTGGCCCCCCAACACCCCTCAGGAGCCACGACTTTCCTAGGGGCTGCAGCTTGGGGGTCTCCTCAGCACTTCCCCCCAAACAGCTCACTGAGCCTCAAGAACTACCTCATCACAGGGGATGAAAACTATCTCAAGGAAATGATGTTATTTAAAAAGAACAATAAAAACTGCGTGAGGAAAATAATGTTGTCTCTTTCAAATGCCTCAGGCACAGGAAGAAAACCCTTGAAAAGGGTCACATCATGCCATATGGGTTGGGGGTCCTCACACCAAAGGGATTTTCACATTTCATGGGGCAAAACAGCCCTGTTTGAGATCTTCTTCCACCCCCCCACCCACCGCGTGCACACACCTCTGGATGTCTCCCTGAAAACACCCCTGAGGACTTGTTCTCCGCTCTTTGTCCTAATGTGTGGCTGATTCTCACCAGGGATCCAGAACAGGGGATCCCCTGGTGCCCCACATGGTTCCTGGAGCCTCTTCTCAGCACTGAGATCTGTAGTCCCCTCTTGATGCCCTGCAGCCAAAGAGAGACTTCCTCTGACTTTGAACTTGGTTAAGCGCTCTGGCCAATGGTGGCCCTGAAAATTCCATAGTGCCCAGAGTGGGCAGAGTTCTGCCAGGGCTGAGGCCCATAGTCCACCAGCTCCATGGGCACTGCCCCAGTAAACCCTTCCCTGGATCCGTCCCGACTCAGGGGTGACACTGCAGCTCTGCGGGAGAGGGATCAGGAGGCCAGTCTGCTGGACTCGACGGGACAAGGGGCCATTGACTATTGTCAGCATGTTTTCCATGTTTCCCTGCTGTTTCTTAATATCAATATTCTTTGAGTCCCCAGTTCTTTTTGGAAGCAGTGTAACTAGGTTGCTAGGACCCCATCGCAGAACCCGCCAGAGAAGAGGAGGCCCCTCTTGTCCATCCGTCCTGAATATCACCCCACATGCACATCCTACTAGCCTCCCAGAAGGGTTTCTGGACATACCCCTTGGGTTCCAGCGAAAGCTGACAACAAATCTCACAGAGTATGTCCACAGAGGATCAAGGTGGGAAGCCAGTAAGTCAGCCTGTAAGTAAGCCACAGGAGAGGGAAGGAGCCAGGGGGGTGGGGTTTTGGTGTGTGCCACACCTTTTGGGGGCAAAACACGGTTATAAGAGGGACTTTACCTAACAAACGCAATCAGTGTAACCTGGTTTCTTGTACCCTCCATGAATCCCCAACAATAAAAAAACAAAACAAAACAAAAAAAAACCTACATCCTGGCAGCAGTGTTTTGCCAGATGTTGCCACTGGAGGAAACTGAGTTAAGTGTAAAAAAAAAATAAAAAATAAGCCACAGGAGCTGGGATTGCGTTTTCCAGCAAATGTTTCTATTAAGAGCTAGGAGCAGAGGCCTTGTGCCCTTAAATAGTGGGGAGTTAGAGGGACTGCAGAAGGGCAGAGGACAGGTGTGGGCTGCTCTTTTAAGAGGAAAGCACAACTTCCCCCTTCTCCATGGGGTCCTCCGCCTAGGCCTTTATTTCTGAGCAACTGTCCAACCACAGAGGAAGTTCAGAGCCCAGGGCAGCTGATTGAGGGCGGGGGGAGGGAGAGGCGGCAGGAAGGGACCAGCGAGAGAAAGGCACCTCACCAGGGCCTGGGACGTGGGTTCTTTCTCCTTTTTCTTCTTCTTCTTTTTAGTTGTGGTTAAAAAACAAAGCAAAGCAAAAACACACAATATGAAATCTGCCCTCTTAACCAACTTACAAGTGTGCCTCAGAATACTGTTAATTACATGCATGTGCTGTACAACAGCTATCTGGACGTTTTTCATCTGGCACGACCCAAACCCTATGGCCACTGAGCTGCGGCTCCCGGTCTCCCGCCCTGGCCCCCGCTACCTCCACTGTACCTCTTCCCTCTGAGTCCGACCACTCTGGATACTCCGTGTAAGTGGCAGCATGCGGGGTCTGTTCTGGGACTGGCTGATTTCACTTAGCATAACTGATCCATCCATGTTGTAGGACATGGCAGGGTTTCCTTCTTTTAAAAGCTGAATAATATTCCATCGCAGGGTAAAGGAAATGTGGTATAGAACATGATGAACGACTACTCAGCCACAAAGCAAGAAAGAAATTCTGTCATTTGCAGCAACGCAGATGGATCTGCAGGAAGTTATGTTAAGTAAAGCAAAGCAGGTTCAGAAACAGAGATCCCATGAGAGAGCTACAGAAGTTGGGAAGTTGGCCGGAAGTTGGCCTCCTAGGAGAGGTAGAACAGGGGTTGCTAGAGGAGGGAAGGGGAATGAGTAACAGACATGAAAGTGCTGACGGGAAGAGTGCTTTCTAGCATTTCACAGCACCCTGGGGACTGTAATGAATGTTCCCAACACAAAGGACAGATACATGCCTGAGGTGATGGATATCCCAATTACCCTGTTTGATTATTATACCTTGTATACATGTATTGAAATCTCACACTATACCTGTGTGTACAGTTATTATGTCCATTAAAAATAATAATTAAGGCTCAGCACCTGTAGCCCAGTGGTTATGGTGCCAGTCACATACACCCAGGCTGGTGGGTTTGAACCCAGCCCAGGCCAGCTAAACAACAACGACACTTGCAACAAAAAAATAGCTGGGCATTGTGGCGGATGCCTGTAGTCACAGCTGCTCGGGAAGCTGAGGCCAGAGAATTGCTTCAGCCCAAGATTTGTGGTTGCTGTGAGCTGTGATGCCATGGCACTCTACTGAGGGGTGACATAGTGAGACTCTGACTCAAAATAAATAAATAAACAAACAAACAAATAAATAAATAAAATAATAATTAAGGCCATGCAAAGTGTCTTACATTTGTAATCCTGGAACTCTGAGAGGCCAATGTAGGTGCTTTCCTTGAGTTCAGGAGTTCAAGACCAGCCTGAACAAGTTCAAGACCCCATTTCTACTAAAAATAGAAAAATTAGCCAGGTGTTGTGATGGGCGCCTCTAGTCCCAACTGCTTGGGAGGCTGAGGCAGGAGGATCACTTGAACCCAGGAATTTGAGGTTGCTGTGAGCCAGGTTGATGCCATAGCACTCTAGCCTGGGCAACAGAGTGAGAATCTGTTTCAAAAAGTAATAAATAAATTAATTAATTTGGGGTATCCTCCCACCAAATATTACATTGTGTGTATCTACTACATTTTTTTTTATCCATTCCTATATTGATGAAGATTTAGGTTGTCTCTACCTCTTGGTGATTGGGGAAAATGCTGTGATGAACATGGGGGTGCAAATATCCCTTGGCAATCTTATTTTTAATTCCTTTAGATAGAACATCCAGAAGTGGGACTCCTGATCATATGGTAGGTCTATCTTTAGTTTTTCAAGTAATTGCTATAGTTTTCTCTGTAATGGCCATACCATTTTACACTCCTACCAACAGTGCCCAAAGGTCCCAATTTCTCCCCATTCTCACTAGCATTTGTTTTCTATCGTTGGCTCATGTGTGTGTGTGTGTGGGGGGGGGTGTAGCTATCCTAAAAGGTGTGAGGTGATAGCTCATTGTGGTTTAAATTTGCGTTTCCCTGGTGTGTAGTGATGCTGAGCATCTTTTCATATATTTATTGACCTTTTGAACATTTTCTTTGAAGAACTGTGCAGTCAACTCCTTTGCCCATTTTTAAATCAGGCTACTCCGTATTTTTCTTATTAAGTTTTAGGAGTTCTTATTAGCTATATGATTTACAAATACTTTCTCCCATCCTGTGATTTGCCTTTTTATTGTATCAGTAGTCTCTCTCTTGGTGTATAAAATTTTCAGACTGTCAACCAGTCCCACTTGTCTATTTTTGTTGTTGTTGTTAACTGGGGCATCATAGCCAAGAAATCCTGGCCAAATCCAGCCTTATGAAGCTTGTACCTTCTGTTATGGTCTAAGAGCTCTGGTTTTAGGTCTCGCATTTAGGTCTTTGATCTATTTGAGTTAATTTTGTGTATAGCGTTAGTAAGAATCCAACTTCACTCACTTGCATGTGGCTATCCAGTTTTTATTTATTTTTAATTTTTGGCTATCCAGTTTTTAAATTATTCCTTTTTCAAAATCCATTTCCCTTTGCTCACAGGTTGGCAGTTTCTAGTCCACTATTCCACTGAGGAGGTGGCCTCGCAGGGTGCCTCAGATGCAGCTCCCCACTTTGAATGGCCTAAGTCTATTGGTCCTCCAAGTTCATCCCCGCACACCAGCCTCCCTGGAAGGGCATTTGTCTCCGGGCAGCCACAGCTTCCTCTCTGGTTTCACTGCTCAGTGCTTGTTTGGGGCTTGAGTTGGTTTGTTTGGTCTCTGGGGATATCCTCGGGGTGGGATGGTGCAAGTTCCTTCTTGCTCTCTGCTCATTGCCTCACTATGAAGTGAATGCCTCCCTTCATTCTAAGGCTGGTTCACCTCCTAGAAGTAGTGACAGGTGGGGATCACACCCAGACACAGGGGTTTCTCAGGAGGAAAACCATGAAGGTTCCAGAGCCCCTCCGTGGCAATCCCTGATGCCTCTCTGTCTGTTTCAGACCCAGGTGCCCACCCTTTCATTAATCACTGACAAGGCAACTGGGGCCACCTTGCTGCTGGGACCATCTTCGCCTGATTCTCATGGGGAAGGGTGGCCCTATCCCTAACCCTAATCCTAGTGGCTGTATCTTGGAGTGGAAGTTGGGTAGGAAGAGACTGAAACGCTGGCTACGGAAGCCTCACCGGGCCCTCTGCTCCCTGTCTCCCTCGTGTCTTCCTGGGTCCCTGTGCCTCTGCTCTCACTCCCTTTCCTGAGGCCGGAGGTTCTCTGCAGGCTGCAGCCGTGGGAAGGGAGACTGGGGCTTTCCTCCAGGGTGATGCATCCACGCTCTCTCCACACGGCTCTGAGCGTTGTCTGCCACTATGACCTCTTCCAAAATTTGAAATGAAGACCCGGCCAGAGAGGTAGGAGGGAGGCAGATGACTGAGACCTACAGACACGATCTGGGTAAAGATTGAAGGAATTGGGAACCAATTCCATCGGACCAATGTGGTGGCCACTAGCCACATGTGGCTCTTGAACACACGAATATGTGGCCAGTCTGTGTCGCAAGATGTGCTGCAAGTGCCAAGGGCACACTAGGCTTTGAAGACTCACAAAAAATTGTCTTTATCTCCATTACCATTGAAATGATGTTTTTTTGAGTGTGTTGGGTTAAGTCAAATATACAACTAAAATTCATTTTACATTTTTTTTTATTTTTATTTTTTTGTAGAGACAGAGTCTCACTTTTTCACCCTTGGTAGAGTACCATGGCGTCACACAGCTCACAGCAACCTCCAACTCCTGGGCTTAGGGGATTCTCTTGCCTCAACCTCCCTAGTAGCTGGGACTATAGGCGCCCGCCAAATTGCCCGGCTATTTTTCTGTTTTTGCAGTTCTGCCGAGACTGGGTTTGAACTCGCCACCTTTGGTATATGGGGCCGGCTCCCTACTCGATAAGCCACAGGCGCCGCCCCATTTTACATTTTTAGAGGCTTTTAAAAATGTGACTACTAGAAAATTCAGACTGACGCCTGTGGTTCCCATCATATTCCCGCCAGAGGTGTGGGGCTGCTGTCCATGCGGGATGGGGATCAACTGCCTTTTGTACATCAGGTGGGACAGAAGCTGGGGGGACATCACAAGGCTGCCCCACACCTGTTCCCTCTGAGCCTCCTGGTGCTGGGATATTAGGGTGGAAGGGCCTGTCCTGTTCCCAAAGGCACAGTGACTCATCACCGAGCCTGTGTTCACTGCGAGCCAGACTCTGGGCTGGTCATCATTCCTGTACTCAAAGAGCTCACGTCCATAAGACATCCCCATGCCAGGGATAAGTGCCACAAATGTGTAATACACAAGAAGGTGGCTGCTGAGAGGCAACGGCCATCTGATTCCAGGTTGACCGGCTTCGGAGGGTGAACCTTTCACCTGGACTGGAAGAATTAATTAGAGTCTCCCAAGTATAGACGAGGGGACAGGTGCACCACACAAGGGCAAGAAAGAGCCTGGGGAGCTGTGGGAGGGGGAGAAGAGGGGACCATTGTGAAAAGTGTCAAATAGGAAAAGAGCTAGAGCTTCTGGGGATAAGACCAGGACGGATGGTGTCTCATTTTCTATCTTTCCTCTCCCGGGGCAACTCTTTTGAGTCATTTTGGGCTCCAAAAACATTTTTTTAACTAAAAAAGTGAAAGACAACCTCAGGTTTGCACAGCATTTGCTAAGGCTGAGCGCATAAGGCACCTGCTGCAGCCAGGGAGTGGATCATTTCAGGACAGACCCGCCTAGCACTGAATAACCAGGAGCAGAAGTGGCTCAGGGCAGCTGGTCCCTTCTCCAGTGTCTGCTGCTGTTCTCCTAATGTCCTGTGCATACAAGGGCAATAGACTTGATGGCTTCTAGCAGACTTTTCATTGTAAATTTCTAGGACACATGCCCCTCTGCATGGCAGGCATCAGCCACTCTCTATTGGTGGTAATAAGCAGGAGGGGGAAAAGTTTATCTGTTTACTTCCCTACCCCAGGGTGAGGAAACAGTTAATAAAGAGAGGCTGAATAAGGAAGGAAGAAGTGACAGAAAATGGGAGTGGCTGGAGTAGGAGGCTGGCTCTGAGAGGACAGTGAATTTAAATATAAATTCAGCATTGGGGGATGGGCTGGGAGACAGTCTGGAAAGACACAGGGTTTGAACTTGGCTTTTCTCTAATAAGCCAACATACTCTTGAAACCAGTAGTTCTCAACCAGGAATAAGTTTGCCCCACAACTGGCAATATCTGGAGACAATTGTGGTCGTCACGTTGGTGAGGGTTGCTGCTGGCATTTGCTGGGGAGAGGAATTCTGTAGAGCATCTTATATTGCTCAGGATAACAGAGAACCAACCCATCCAAAAAGTCAGCAAAGTTAATATTGAGTTATCACATGAGTCTGCAATTCTACTCCTAGGGATATATCCAAGAAAACTGAAAAAAAAAAAAATGTCCGCAAGAAAATTTGCACGTAAGTGTTCATTCCTAAGAGCCAAAGGCAGAAACAACCCAAATGTCCATCAGCTGATGAATGGATGAACTAAGTGTGGTCTATCTATATAGAGAAATATTATTCAGCCATAAAAAGGAATGAAATGCTGGCTCGGCGCCTGTGGCTCGATGGGCTGAGGCGCCAGTCACGTACACCTGAGCTGGCAGGTTCGAATCCAGCCTGGGCCCGCCAAACAACAATGATGCTGAAACCTAAAAATGACTGGGCATTGTGGCAGGTGCCTGTAGTCCCAGCTACTTGGGAGGCAGAGGCAGGAGACTCGCTTGAGCCCTGGAATTGGAGGTTGCTGTGAGCTGTGATGCCACAGCACTCTATCCAGAGTGACAGCTTGAGGCTCTGTCTCAAAAAAAAAAAAAAAAAAGAAAAAAGGAATGAAATGCTGATCTGTGCTACAACATGGACAAAAATGTGCTAAGTGAAAGCCCCAGACTCAATAGGGCACATAACTGCACGATCCACTCGTCTACAGTGTCCAGAATGGGCAAATCCACAGACACAGAAAGCAGATCAGTGGTTTCCAGGAGCCCAGGGAGGGCGGGGGAAAGTACAGAGTGGCTGCCAATATGTGTATGGTTTCTTTGTCGAGTGATAGAAATGTTCTGAAATAAGATAGGGGTGAGGTCACACAACTCTGTGTATCTCCTAGGATTTAAAAGTTCAAATTTTATAGTGTGTTAATTATATCTTTTAAAAATGCCTTCCCTCTTAAGAAAGCTAAACACAGAATTGCCAAAGTTGAGAAGCGAAGAATGTGATGCAGAACACCAGGCAATGGGACACAAAGGAAGACAGAGGCCTGGGGGGGGGGCCCTTGGGGCCAGGCTGGCTGCCAGAGGAGGTGCCCAAGAGTCAGGGGACAGGCTAACGTCCATGCTCTCGAGCAGCCTCCCGGGTGCCTGAAATCAGAAAACAGGATGAGGGCCGCAGGCATTCAGTATCCTGGAAAGGAACGTCCTCGTGGAGGCCAGGCTCCATGTTAGCGGGGATGAGGACCAGACCCGGGTAAACTCGCCAGAGTGGTGCTCCACCAGGGGTCTCAACCATTGCCCTTGCACTATTTCTTAACTCCACCCATCTCAAAAGCACTGGAGGGACTGGTCCAACCAGCTGAAACCAGGCTCATTTTAGGAGGTGGAGTAATCAACACAGGGACAGATACGCCCATCCGTCTGCTGGGCCCAGGCTCTCGTGCTGCCCATGGGAAGTGTTCTGAACACTTTCTGACTTCTCTGTCATGGATGAATTTGAGGCTCAGTGCAGGTGGACGGGGGAGGGAAGGGGAACTTACATCCTGAGTTGACAACATTGCGTAACTTGTGCTCTCCTCGTGGTTTCTGTTTGTTTTGGTTTCTTAAGACAGGGTCTAGCTCTGTTGCCCAGGCTAGAGTGCAATGGCGTCATCCTAGTTCACTGCTAACTCCAGCACCCAGGCTCAAGTGACCCTCCTGCCTCAGCCTCCTGAGTTTCTGGGACTGCAGGTGTGCACCACCATGCCTGGCTAAGATTTCTATTTTTTGTGGAGATGGCGTCTTACTATATTGCTCAGGCTGCTCTTGAACACCTGGTCTCAATCAATCCTCTCACTTCCGCCTCCCATAGTGCTAGGATTACAGGCACGAGCCACTGTGCCCCGCTTTGCCATGTTTTAAAGGCGGATAGTTTCCTATTTTTGCAACATCTATCCCATCTGTCCCTCCTCACAGCTCTAGGTGGTGTCCAGGGCAGCTCGAGCCCATTTCACAGGTAAAGGAGATGCTGCAGGTTTCTTTAGAGTCTGGTCCAGAATCTTAGTTTGATGCAAATGGCCTGGTCTTGGGCCCATCCTCCACCGGCCTGCTATGGGATGGTTGATGTGTGACCTGCTCTGTCCCTGTCAGCCCTGCTGTTCTGTGACTCCCAGCTCAGGCTGTGCTAACATTCGCTGCCGCTGTCATCAGAGAAGTTGAAACCCGGGGACTTGCTGCCTCAGAATTATCTTAAGTACAGAGTGGACTCTTCTGAAGCCAGCTCCCTAATGCTCTGTCTCTGGGAGAAAGGACGCTGGCAATGAGAAAACCAGAGCCCCAGTGATGTGGGTTGGGAGTTGGGTGACAAGGAGGCCCTCTGACCCTTGGCTGGCCAGGTTTCACCGGGGCCTGTGATGCGGACTCTGCAGGTCTATTCCTGTGGGTGCATGGCTGGGCTGTGCCCTGGAGCAGAGTGGGAAGAGGCTGTGTCTCAGGCTCATGTTCCCCCAGCTGCTCCTTCAGGGCCCTGAGGGACTCAGCTCGTAAGGACGTAGTCCGTGCACTGAATGTGGAGTTCTGTGATGGGGCAGAGTATCTTACCTGAGCCGGCGACTGCAGGCCGCGGGGGAGTTGGCAACGGCCTGAGATGTCAACTAAAATGTCACTCAAGTCACAGCATCAGTGTTAGGAGTAACAAGAGGCCATGAACTCATTGGTTGAGTCCACCCAGCTCAGCTAGCTGTGATACAAAATGCCTGAATAGGTGTTCACACAACTTTAAAAAATCCAAGTGGGAATTAGCTGAGAAGATTCAAATCAACATTCTACATAAAATGCATGGCGCTCTACCAAATAAAAGACAGACGCTATTTTCTCATAGATGAAATGTTGAACAGGGAGATTTAGGAGAAAGCTCCAGTTGACACGATATGGGTTATGGAGACCCATTCTTCTCACTGTGAAACTCCCCCCCGACACACACACACTCCAAGGTCTTCCCGAGGTACTGAGTGGCCTGCTCTGGTGTTAGTGAGGATGAAGCAGCTTTGACTTCATCTGTGACATGAATGAAAATGGCCCCAAAGCCCATTTCTTGGCTCTCTTTCACATGTTGAGAATTTTACGTGGAGCTTCTTCCTGACCCCACATCCTTTTGCTCAGCTGACGGCGCACCAGGTTGATAATCTGACAAGTTTAGGACGCTCCTGACTCTCTCACTGACTGACGCCTGGAGCATTCGGAGAGGGATGCTTCCAATTCTGTTCTGCTTCTAGGAGAGCCACAAGCCATTTGGTCTGTTAACATTCTGCAAACGACTGTGATCTTGAATTCAGTGAGCCAAATGTTAGGTGACTGTGGCCCCTCGTAAATCAAAGCTCCCACTTTTTCCTGGTAACCTGTCATCCTTTCTGCTCACCAGCATTCCTGAGCCATTCACTGCACAGATTAACTAAGCAATGGCTGCCAGCGGCAGCTTTACCTGCCAACCAGTTACGTGTCCCATGGGCATGGCCTCCATCCTTACGATCCGTTCTGACCCATTGCCATTGAAACTTGCCATTGCCATTTGCACAAGCCAGCTGAGGCCACTGAGCCACCGCCTTGCGGTGTGATCGGCACGTGCTGCTGGGGTTGACTAGTAAGAGCTGCTGGCTGTGCTCTATGCTCCAAAGGTCGCAGCGCTTTATAGAATTGTTAGCAATTACTGAGAAGAGAGAAAGAAAGAAATAGCGGGGAGGGGAGGTAACTCACATATAGACTGAACATTTTTGGGTCAAGGACCCCACTTGATGCTTCTTCATAACTCTCTTGACAATCCTGAAAGGTAGACACTATCTTTCCCATTTTCCGCTTTCCTTCCCCGACACATGGGAACCTGGGGTTTGCCCTCAGCTTAGGTTTCAGGAGCATGTTGTGGGTTCCACTGCTCCAGGTGGCCCAGATCTGTGGATCAAATGGGTGGTGGCCCAGCAGAAATGGTGGTCAAACAGGTGAAACTCAAAGGTGCTAGGAAGGGCAATAAAGGAAAGAATTGGCAGTGGAGAACTTGAGGATACCCTCAGGTGCCTGGAGAGTCCCAGCGGCAACTAAACAGCATAGGGGGGGCAGAAGGAGGAAGGACAGGGTCCCTTTATCAACAGGTTGCTCCAGCCAGCTCATGCCTGTAGTTCCAGCTACTCAGAGGGCTGAGGCAGGAGGAGCCCTTGAGCACAGGAGTTTGAGTCCAGCCTGGGCAACATAGCAAGACTCCTGTCTCTAAAAATAAACAATAAAGAGCGAGCTTCAGAGCCTGGTGCCTAAGAATGCATCAGAGGGGTTGTTGTTGGTTACAAATAAGGAATCTGAGATTCACGTGGCCTTGAAAGAGAGTCCCAGACCATGTGGGTGGCAAAGGCAGAGATGGGATTTAAGGCCTCTTCTGTCTAACATGAAACCATGACCAATCACCCTGCCCTTTAATACGCTGTAGTCGGAGTGGGAAAAAAATCCGAGAATTGGCAAGAGGCCATTGGGCATGAAATGAGGAAACTCAAGTTTGGAGAGGAACTGCTTTTTCTTTAGGCAAAATAACATCCGAGATGGCGGGGGTGGTTGGAAAGCTGAGAGGGAGTTTTCTATCTTTATCCCTGTTTTGAGCCCTTCCTCTTCTTAGTGGCATTGATCTAAAAAAAATAAGACTTCCTCATTGGGACAACTGGTGGTTACTAACACGACAGGCTTGGGATTCCCGGACATGTGAGTGAGTCCAGATGTGGCCACAAGGTGGCGAAACATGGCTACACAATTTCTATGTTTTGATCTAAGGCAGAGCCCAATTGGCGAAGCAGGAGTGCTTTGCTCAAACAGTAAGCTTTCTGGAGTATAAAGCTTAAAATACCCCCCTGTCCCCTCTCCCCACGGTCTTGAGGTCATTTCCAAACTTTGGGTAAGTCAGCCCAGAGTTAGCTTTCTGAAGGACTTGGGTTAATTAAGGAGTATCTTCCACTTCCTTGGACCAGTTGTGCATATGTTAATGATTAACCAGACATTATTTAATCCTGCAAATATTTATCATGTTCACACTCTGTACCAAGCATGGGGCTGTGTTTCTAAGGGGAACTGGACTGGTAAAACCAAGATAAGGCACAACTCCAAGAGGCCTTCACAGATACTGTAAGAAAATACACCAGGAAGGGCACCTTGGGTAGCCAGGTCCTTCAAACAGAGATACTGTCACCAGTCTGCTCCCAGATGGTTCAGAAAAACATGTATAGATATAAACAGAATAACAAAAATGTGAGAGTATGTTTCATTTTTTTTTTTAGATAGAGTCTCTCTTTGTTGCCCTCGTAGATTGCCTTAGTGTCACAGCTCATAGCAACCTCAAACCCTTGGCCTTAAGTAATTCTCTTGCCTCATTCTCCCAGGTAGCTGGGACTACAGGCGCCTGCCACAACGTCTGGCTATTTTTTTTTTTGTTATTGTTGTTTTAGCAGGTCCTGGCCGGGTTCGAACCCCCCAGCCCCGGTTCAGGTGGCCAGTGCCCTAACCATTGAGCTACAGGTGCCGAGCCAATTTCACTTGATTCTTTTCTTCCTTTTTTAGGGGAACATATGATCTGGGAATTTTATTCATACAACAGGATGCTTTCCAGCAGTGACAACACATCACTTTCTCCTTTGCAGAAGGGCAGCCACAGGCCAGAGAGGCCATGCAGTCAAGTGATGGAAAATCTGAATATTGAGTCCAAGATTCCTGAATCTTACACAAAACTTTTACTTTGAAACAATTTCAAATTTAAGGGAGACTTGTAAGGACATACAAAGAATTCCCATATACCCTTTATCCAAATTTACCTACTTTAAGAAACATACTTGGCTGGGTGTGGTGGCTACTTGGGAGGCTGAGGCAAGAGAAAAGCTTAAGCCCAAGAGTTTGAGGTTGCTGTGAGCTCTGATGCCTTGGTATTCTTCCAAGGGCAACATAATGAGACTCTCTCAAAAAAAAAAAAAAAATCAAGTGAAATTGATTTTAGTAATATATTTTATTTACTCTAATATGTCCAAACTATTAACAGTTCCACATGTAAAATTGTGTTAAATTATCAATTAGATATTTTACATTCCTTCATTTGCTCTAAATTGAAGGAGACTCACAGCCCATCTTGGTTTGAACTGGCCCATTTTGAGGCCCAGTCCATGCCAGCGGTGGTGAGCGGCTGCCTGGCTGGGCAGGTCCCCAGGGCACGTTCTCTTGGCAACCCCACTAGCCCTCACCTTTTCCCCTTTGCAATCCAGGCCTCCCTTTTCTGGTCTGAGAAGTTTTGTCTTGCCTTTCACTGTTCCCTCAAATCTATGGCCTGTGCACATTTGAGAATTCCAAAGACTTGGGTTTAAAGCAGCAAGATCGACCCTATTCTCTGCTCTCTGCAGTCTCACTGCTTTTTTGGTTCAATGATGACAGTAGGCAGGATCAATCAGACGGAATTACAAGAACTGCAGAAATGTACCAGTTAGCCTTTCAAAAGTGTGTCTCTTTTAATTTAATTTTTAATGGTTTTTTAAAAATTTAATTTTACTTCCTCTGTGTTAGCCATGGGGTGGGGGAGGAGCAGCGGACAGCCTCCCGACAGAGAAAGGATTCCCCCAGCCCCCTGTGGCTCTGCAGAGGTGATGATCCATGATTCAGAGTTAACAGCTTCCTCTCTTTAGATTAAGGCCTGACAGTGCAGAATCTTCAGTGTCAGTAGCTTTAATGTAGGAACAACCAGCAGAGGCTGGTCTGGGGGTGATGGTTTTGCTCTGGCCTTGGAGAGTGAAGGGGACGGGGAGGCTGGCTGCAAACCCTCTGTGGGCAGGGCAGCACTTGACAAGGACCGCTTGGGTTCTCATGTGGCTGCAGCTATCATCTTATCCTCACCACAAACTGTAAGGAATTTCAGGGCTGTTTCCCCCTTTTGTAGATAACTGGAGATAGATATGGCAACAAGTGACTCACTGTTTCCTTCAGTCCCTAAGAGGCAGGAAGGCACTCAGACCCAAAGGCGCCTCCCAAGAACCCAAGGAGATGGTTTTACCCCCAAGAAACAAGGGGTGCATATGGGATTGGTCCCATCCATCCTGGAATTCCCAGTCTTGCCTACCCCTCTGCCTGGCTTATGGCTTTCTGCATTTGAGTATTCAAAGTAAGAAAATGATTGGGAAAACCTGTTCACAGGTTCTCGCGACCTTTTTTCCGTCTTTGGGAGGGGTTTCAGGTGTATGTATAGAGACCCAGGTTGTTTTTATCAGTGTAGGGAGCTGGTTTTCCCATCTATTACATGCTTCCTCTGTGGGGCCCGTTCCATCATCGTGCTTTAAATCCCCCTATGTGAACTAAACGGGTATGGTTTATATAAGTTCTGAACTATGTGGTCAACCGTATACTGTTGTGGCCTGTCCTTGATCTTTCTGTTTTGCCATTGACCTGCCTGGGTGGGGCTGTCCTCCTATTCCTTCTGCAATGTTAGTAATTTACTGCCACCCCTCCCTCTAGTCTGTAGGTCCCTTGAGGACAGAGATGGAACATCTTTTTCCCTCCTGTGTTCACTGCTGTAGTTAATGGTACCTATGAGTATCCAGTGAATATTTGTTGAACCAATGAATAGGTAGAGGAATAAGTGAATATTGCCTTGATTGCAGCGTAGAGCTGGAACACCAAACCAGCAAATATCCTTTTCAAAACAGGAAAAGGAGCTGGGTTAGAACACTACATTGATTTAGAATGAAATAGCCTGTAATTAGCAGAAACCCCCAAAACAGTGATTTAAAGATGTTAGAGAGGTTTATTTGTCTCATGCCACATGAACTTGGAGTAGGTGGCCCTGCCCTGGCTCAGGGTCCAGCATTACCCTCAGGAAATAAGGGCATTTCTCTCTACATCCACCTTGCCAGGTTGGCTTTTGTCCTCATGGTTGCAAGGTGGTGGCTGTCCCTCTGCCAATCATGTCTGTGTTCCAGGCAGCATGAAGGGCAAAGTTAGAGGGGCAAAGGTTAAAGAAGCATACTAGCCAGGTGTGCTCCTTTTAAGTGGTATTCCTGGAAGTCTACCTGGTGGCCTGTCCCTGGATGGACCTACATCCCATAGCCAGGCCCAGCTGAAAGATGGTTGGGTGAGCCGTGGGGTCAGCCACACACAATGTCTGCCATAAGCAGTGTCCAAATACAAAGTTGTGGGTCTCTGCAGACAGACCCCTCTGCAGTGTCATCACAGAGATAAGGATGTCAAAAACAAATGATCCCAGTGCCTGCAGGGGTAGGACTCTTGTCCCCAAGGAGGAAAAGGATGACATTGGTGGGGGCTAGGACACACAGAACACTGGGATCTCTGGCAGAAAAGCTGCAGAAGTGAAAGGAAGGATGTAAGCAAAAGGAGAAGGCTCAGCTGACGGGGCTCTGTGGGACAGAGGAGATCCAGACAGTGGCCAGGACCTGACTCAGGGCCCTCGGCAGGCTGAGTGACACTGCTACGGGGAATGGGCCTGGGGATGCAGGCTAAACTGTGCAGAACACCAGAACTGGAGGGAAACTTCGACAAGCTGCAGGCGGTCTCCGCATCCTGCCCCTCACCTCACCACCCGGCCAGGACACCCGGCACTCTTGTACCCCCACCCCACCCAGCCCAGGACACCCGGCTTGCCTGGTCCTCCCACCAGGCCCCTTCCCTTGGGGTGCCATGCACTCTGTCCTCTGTAACAGGCACCTTCTTCAGGCCCAGTCCCCACCTGGTATCACTTGCGTGGGGGAAAGAGGATTCATCCACCTCATCCCTTCCAACAGGCTGCACACCCTGTGTGCCCAGAGCTGCTGTCACAGGTGTCCGGTGGCCTCAGGGACCTCCAGGTGGAGGGATGAGGCCAACTTACACCACCCGCACCTCTTAGTTGCCATGACCACACCAACCCGAGAGTGCACACACATGACAGACTTGGCTGACAGGGTGGAGACACCTGGGGAGTCAGAACATCTGAGAGTCACCTTAAAACTGGACTTCCTGGTGATTGTCACCAGAGGCCAAGAGAAGGGACAACAAAATCCTCACAGGGCCTCCTCCAAGGCACCTCGCCCAACATGACCTCACTCTCTTTGCCCAGGAGGCTCGTTTTCCTCACCCACCTGCCAACCACGTCGGTGTCAGGGCTGCCCCGGTACTGTGCAAGGGATGTGGGTCAGGGGATCAGGCTGTGGGCATCTTGGGGGTCCATTACTCTATTACCAATATGATAGCACTAGGGGACCCTATAGACGTCCTAGCTGGGTTGACACCCCAAATTCTATCCCTTTTGTGATCTCTGCTGCTGAGAGATGACAACCCTCCCCACACTCCCTGTGACTTCCTGTGACTATTCATACCTCCCAAGGACAGTGGCAGGTGGCACTGTCTAGACTCATGCTGAGTGCGGCTTTACCGCTCCAAACAGAGGAAGCCATTCACATGGGGAGGGTGCGTGACAGAGGCTCCATCCCATCCTCCCCAGCCCCCACCAGCTTCTCTCCAAGCCCAGGGCACAGAAGAAACAGGGGACCAATCACCTTGTCATTTTAATAAACCTGGGGCCCCTGTCTGGCTTGAGTTTGGAATGTCTGAGTTTTCTTTAGCTCAGACGGACTCCAGTGGGCATCTTCCCTAAATGGGAGACATGAGGCCTGCAGAGACACTTCCTCCCTGTCCACGGGCTGGAGGTGGGGGCAGCACCTCCCCTCCCTCTAGGCCTGACTGTGTCACGTGTTGCCCCAGCCCCAGGGCCCAGCCTGCTGCCTGGCACAGAGCAGGTCACCCTGAGTGCTGTGGAATTGATGAGTGAGTGAATGAATGCTGCCCTTGGACTAGTCTGGGTAGAGAAGTAAATAAAGGAAAGGGGATGGGCGCTTCAGCCATGGGAGGGGAGTCTTCCCTCTCCCTGCTCCTCCCACAGCCAGGTCCACAGAGGCCGAGTGTGTCAGGGCTCAGCCCTCTGTCTGTTG
The DNA here is from genome assembly GCA_963573935.1 of Arctocebus calabarensis. Classification (NCBI taxonomy): domain Eukaryota; kingdom Metazoa; phylum Chordata; class Mammalia; order Primates; family Lorisidae; genus Arctocebus; species Arctocebus calabarensis. Next base: position 49,563 of record CAUYON010046006.1, read on the forward strand.
TTTTTGGCCACAGCTTGCCCACTTGCTCCTGAGGGGGATGGAGTGACATCTGCCAGTGTAGGGCTTAGGTGGATGGATGGCACCCACGGCTCCTTCAGGAGGAGGGCCCATGTCCAGGTCTCTCTGACTGGTTTGGGCCAAGGCCCCAGGGCAGAGCTGAAGGTACCCACAGGCCCTGCTGCTGACACCCAGCAACACCCCTTCCCCAAAGTGGAGGTCTCACTGTGTGCGTGTGCGCGCGCGTGTGCGTGCGTGTGTGTGTGTGTGTGTGTGTGTGTGTGGTTTTAAAGCCATGGCTGGCTGCTGCAACTCACAACAGCCTGGGTAACTATTTGCATCAAATTAAAAATCTCCCCATAGGACAACCCTCCACTGTGGAGAAAAGTGTCCATGACCATCCTCTCCCACTCGCTGAGGACACCTGTCACGCTGTTCCCAACACACTGCATCCTGGAAGCCTCTCTGTACTCACTGGGGGTGAAAGCCTGGAGCTTTTTTAAATGCAAGATCACAGACACACCGCAGGTGTTCTTTAAATAGCTTTTTTTTCTTCTCCCTCAATAAGATATTTGAAACCTTATTTATACCCCTTATATGAAAAAATAAACCTATCTAAGAGTCCCCAGCAGCTTGCTGCCAGTTCCAGAGCCATATACAAGTTTCTCATCTCTCTGGGCCTGAGTTTCCTTGACTGCGAGATGGGGAGGGTTGGGTCTTTAGTGCTCCTGTGTCCCCTGCGTGAGGACATACGCAGTCCTTTGCATTCTGTTGGTTCTTCTTGCCACTTCTTTTGTAGCCCAAGCAGTGCCAGCCATTCTTATGGGGCTGTGATTCACAAAGCTATTGGCAGGTGTTGGCCTATGTGAGCCATGTCTTTTTCTGGAGCCACACAGGACCGGATGGAGGAGATGTCCCCTCTGCACAAAGAGCCCAGATTAAAGAGGATAAAGAGGAGAAAGGAGACTGTCCCCCAGAATCCCCGCCCCTGCCTGCCCTCAGTGAGGACAGCCTGGCTGATAGCACAAGAGGGACAGCTGCCTGCTGCCCCTATCGAGGACAGGAAGGAGGCTGAGGGGTACATGGATGAGGGTCCTGGGGCCAAGGAGAGCTCGGTGTGAAGCTGACTAAGGCCTTGGCTTCCTGATCACGCTGTACTCTGGACCCACATCCCGCGGCCTCTGGGCAGATATCCCGTTGGCTGTAGCATCCTGGTGGTCAAACATCACCAAGGAATAGTGAGGCTCCTCCGTGGGGGCACCCTGCAGAGAAGGAGACCTGAGGCTCAGGGAGAGGTGGAGATGAACCCCAGCTCAGGGTTGGGGAGGGGGAACGCAGAAGGGACCCTGCAGAGGCTTCTTTGCAGGGGCCCCAGCTCCACCCCCCGCAGGCCCAACACCAGGCTGTCCATCGACCCTGCCCTGACAGCACAAAGGCCCCGGGCACCAGAGGCAGGAGGGTCCCTGGTATCCTCAGGGCTGCCTCAGCCTGCTCCATTCTCCAAAGGACAGAGTGAGGCCCCAAGATGGGTAGTGTTGGCTGGACTCCCCTGAGATGCCTCTGTGTTTCTCTTAATGAAATGTCCTGGTGATGCTGTAGCCAGGGGTCCCTTTGTGAGGACTTAGCAGCACCTGCAGAGCAGCCCTGGCGCTCTTGGTAGAGCCATAGGGTACCACGTTGGGCCTGCGCCCCTGGTTAACTTGTGCTTTGGGGACCAGTCCTGACTCACACCGGGGGGCTAGAAGAAGAGTAAGGCCGTGCCCCTAACCCACTGGGGAAACAGGAGTCACCAAGTGAGGAAACAAAGGCTGCTGCTGTCCTGCCCAGGCCTGTGCAGCCGTTTGGACAAAAGCCTGTGCCGTGTGAGGAGGGAGGCAGGTCAGACGCTTGGCCTGGAGCCCTGGGGGAGCAACTAGACTGTGCCAGCTGCTCAGAGGCCCTGGCTGCGGGTGAAACAGGACTCTGAGGCCCAGACCGCCTCACCCTCATGCAGACAGCTGGCAGCGGGTCCAGCAGGGGGTGTGGCCATCGGGGGACCTGGATGTGGCTGGATCCCCTATTCCCCTGCACAGTGTGGGAACAGCAGCCTGGGGGGAGGTGCTAGGCTGCAAGTATCCCAGGGGCTGGGCCACTTTTCCTGGGCAGACCAGCCACAGTGTCACTTGCCATCCTGACACTGGCTGTCCATGCATCACGCAGCACATCTGGGAAAGGCCCAGTTGGCTCTCAGGCCTGGGGGAGCCTTGGAGGCCTCCCCGGACATCTCCCTGCCTATGGCTTAAATCCCTGCCCCAAATCTCTAACATGCGGTCCCCAGCTTCAGTTAGGGGACCAACCACTAACAGGTGGGTCACCACCCAGGGAGGCAGCTAGTTCCACTGCTCCAAAGCAGTGACACCGAGTCCTTCTGAGGTCCTCTGCTCTGACAAAAGTCTACACTTGCCCATCTTCCCAGCGGCCTTGTCCTGGAGAGGCACAAGGCCACCAAGCTGACCCCTGCCTCTCTGCCCCCACCAGGAGCTGCCCCCTGCATAGCCCAGGACTCTCACGCCCACGCCGCAGGCTCTTGTGCTTACCACATTGCTATATTCCACTTCCAGCTGCTTCGGTGGTGCCTGCTCTTCCCGCAGGGGCCATGCCAGCAGCTCCAGATTCCCATAGTGTTCCTCACTCTGGTCGGCAGCCTGGGGTGGGTGGGAGGTGCTGGGCAGGTGTCCGCAGGACTCCGCAGAGCCCCACAGCCTCTGAGCCCCCCCTAGGCATGTGTCCCTCCCTCCATGTTCTGGATGCCCAGCCTCGACTTTCCTGCCTGCCTCCACGCCACCCAGTCCCCCATCTGCTCTGGGCAGCATTTGAATGCTCCCAGGTCAGTCTAGCCAGAAGGACCCTCCCTCATTTCACCATTCCACCCCCCTGGGTGGCGGGGACAGGCTGGCAGAGCTTGAGACAAGACCCGGTGACCCGATCTCCCAGGCATTGTTCCTCCTGCTCTGGATGAGCCCCATACTCCATCCATCCACCATTCATCCAGCACCCCCTTGGCCAATGAGACTCCCCACCTCCCCAACACCCCTCTGTTCCCTACCCACGCAGCCACCTGACCCTCCTCCTGCTGTCGTTTCTCTTACCTGCCTGGGGCCCTGGGACAGCTCCAAATGCTCACCAGCTAGAGACAAGAGGAGAGCAAGGAGGTGGAAACCCAGACCAAGGGTAGGGATGGGGACGCTGGGATCCATTTGCAAATAGGACTTTTCCCAGGGACCTCACCCCGGGAACCTACCCCTTTGTCTTTAAAGCATGGTCATAGCTTAAGGGTTGTTGAGCAAGTGAATTAGAGAATGAGTAAGTGGATAAATGAATGCAGGAATGAATGAGTGAAAGATCCCAGCTGGAGAAGAGGGGCTCAAACAAAGCTAGCTCTCAGGATTTCCACTTCAAAAAATGTTTCCAGGTGGGAGAAGACTGAGGAGGAAGAATGACACCAAAAGGACCTGTGTGTGCAGGCATCTAAAGGAGCGTCAGACTGGTGCGAGGCCACTGGGCCTCTGCTCTGACCCCTACTCCTGGGGTCTGCCCTCCAGGCAGCTCACCTGCCTGCCAGGCCGGGAACCAGAGGGAAGGTGGCTGGTCAGCCCCATGGGACCACAGCTCAGGCTTACACAGCCTCTGGCTTCTGGCATCTGCTCCATGGGGATCCTGCCTTTGATCACCGCTCTGGGTCCCTTGACCCTTTCAACCTGGAGCCAGGACCAGGTGGGCAGTGGGTAATGTATACACAGTCAGATGTCCCAGTCTAGGTTCACATCCAGGCAACTCCAGAGCCTACTTCCCGGATGCCACAGGGAGGACCACCATCTGCCCTTAGGGAGCCCCCAGAGTCAAGGGGAGCAGCCCACAGCTGGGGGCACAATGCCATGAGTCCTGCTGCTGTCAGCTGACTCAGAACACACAACCAGGTGCTCTGGGTATGAAGCATTGTGCTTCTGGATGCTGTGCGCAGGCTCCACGCCACCCTCTGTTCCCCGCCCACCCCTGGGGACAGATGTTCTGATGGGAAGGTGGAATAGAGCTGGTGGGACTCGGACAGGAATTCAGTGCCTGGGAAGGAAGGTGGCAGTGAGATTTGGGGTCAGCCAGTCACATGGAAAGCTCCCTGAAGGCAGCACCCAGTTTGTCCTGGTCACACTGGTGTCCCCAGGGCCAGCATAGCTCTGGCACACAGTGGGGGCTCAGAATAGCTTTGTGTATGAAGGAATGAATGACAAGAGATGACAAGAGTGGTTTGGGGAGTTGGTGTGACGAGGCAGGCAGGTGGCAGGCGGAGGGGCAGCCCCAGCCACTGTCAGAAGAGGTGCTCCTGCGGGGGCTGGGGGGAGAGGCAGGGTCAGGGTGCCAGCACAAAAGCCGTCCTCCTGTCATCGAGGACCATTTAAAGTGTAATCCACACACACATTTATTTTTTTTTGAGACAGAGCCTCAAGCTGTCACCCTAGGTAGAGTGCTGTGGCATCACAGCTCACAGCAACCTCCAATTCCTGGGCTCAAGCGAGTCTCCTGCCTCCGCCTCCCAAGTAGCTGGGACTACAGGCGCCCACCACAACGCCCGGCCATTTTTTGGTTGCAGCCGTCATTGTTTGGCGGGCCTGGACTGGATTCCAACCCGCCAGCTCAGGTGTATGTGGCTGGCGCCTTAGCCCGTTGACAGGCGTCAAGTCAATAATGGAATTTTTTTTTTATTACATGCTTTTCCTAAATCACTCAGGCTGCTTTCCTTTTTTTTTTTGAGAAGAGCCTCAAGCTGTCACCCTGGATAGAGTGCTGTGGCATCACAGCTCACAGTAACCTCCAATTCCTGGGCTCAAGCGAGTCTCCTGCTTCCGCCTCCCAAGTAGCTGGGATTACAGGTGCCCGC
>CAUYON010046007.1:0-11422 GCA_963573935.1 Arctocebus calabarensis
TTATATAGTGATCAAGGAAATGCCATGAAGGATATCTGTAACAGTATGATCAAAATATTTCTGAATGTATATGAATCGTGCCCTGTGATTGCACCAATGTACATAATTATGATTCAATAAAATTATTAAAAAAAAATAAAATCATCTTATGGATAATTTCTTAAAAGGACTGGCTCGTTAGTTTTAAAAATAAGAAGTAAAAACTAAAAAAAAACCTTCTTTCTCTCCTTAGTAGCTAGAAATCTGTGTTAAAAGTGACAAAAAGAAGATACTTGTTTGGGACATTAAAAAAAATTATGGTGTCATAATGAAGGTTTTAGATATATTTAGCAATACATAACCATTTCTTGAGTAGTATCAAAGTTGTGACCAGGGAGAGGTATCTTTTCCTTTCTTTAATGTTAACACCATGAGGACTTCAACATTTCTTTATTTAAAATAGGGTCTATTCTAACTTCAACAGTCCCAGAATTGAGATCGTTTGACCCTGGCTGACTGGAATGACATCATTTTCTCATTCCTAAATTATGGTCGAGAGGATGTTATCTACATATTGAATTTCACTTGTTGTTTAAACACTCAGGGCCCACCTGGTCACTAGGAGCATTCTCACCCAAAACGTGAGAATGCTGGAAAAGCTAGTTCAACTTAGGAGGGGGGAGAGAGAGAGAGAGAGAATGACAATGGATATTTTAGAGAAACATCAGCCGAGCTGCCAATTTGACATCTGCCAATTCAAGTAAATTTAAAGAAACAAAAGCATGTTTTAATGACAGAACAGTTTCAGGCCCTGGATAGTTTTACATAAGGTAAATGGTCTACTAAAAGAAAGTTTCTAAAAGTTCTGGGCATACTATTCATCGTATTCCTAATTTTTAATTTGTTTCCTTTTTTGGTAATATCAAAGTCAGAATAAGCAATGGCTAAAAATTTAGTCATTCAATGTCAAAAAATAGAGGTGTTTTCTCACCAAAATGTGTTGCTTCTTATTGTACAGTCGCAGTCTATTTGTGGAAAAGATACACTGCAGACAAATGATTCAATTATTTGCATACACTATAGCTATATATTTTACTTGATTTCACAACTGGAGCAGAATAAAAATATAATCTGTTAACATGCAATTTATTTAACCGCACGGCATTGAGGAAGTAGTATAAGTCGTAAAAATGAAAATGTCACGGTATTTCACTTACAGGCAGTACTCCTTGATGATAGAATAATGGAAATAGAAACTAAAATATTTTTTAAAAATGTTAACGTCACCAGAATTCAAGTTTTACTAGTAGTTACTCACAGAGAAAATGCGAGCAGTGAATTCAATATTGTTAGCACTTTACACAGCAGGAGTGGAAAGCTAAGCGTTCTCAGTTGTATTTTGAAGCTGTTGAATATTAAAATAAGAAACTCAAATCCAATGCATGGTTGAATGATAACTGAGACACTCTGGAATCCCAATTTCACATTTACAGTCTATTTCTTCCTTTCTTTATCCTTCTGAAGCAGATAAATGGAATAGTAGAGTTAATAGAAGGATCGTCCTTTTGCATAAACTGAAGTATCTGTATACTCAGCAATGATACAGAGTCTAACGTGGCTTCCATAGATCTAACCATATATTCTTTATGTGGGAAAATTCAAAAAAGGAAACAATTTCATATTTTCCCAAGGTTTTTCCTTCTCAATTGACTTGAGAAATTTATGTTATAGCCCAAATCCAGAAGAGATGCACTTTGAATCTATTGAAAATGTACATTTAAGTAATTGGGAATTGTTAAAGATTTTATTCAAGTGACAGAAAAATGCACCTGACTAAATTTTGCATCAAAAATTGTGGGCACATAAATATCTTCATAATTAAAAACATTAAAAATTTAAAAATTAAAATTTTAATTAAAATTAAAAATTAAAATTAGCAAGAGTTAATTCTACTAGCTGGCTTTAAATATGAAAGTATTAAAATCCTAGCCTCTTACTATAATTATTTTGACAATAAATGTTAGTGATTTAAAATGTACTAGAATGTGAATAGTAATTAATCATTCCAATTTGGTGGGTTAGATAGCAGTTTACTAAAGTGGTGAAATATATTGTCAAGCCTTCAACATGATAATACATTACTGTTTTAAATGTATTCCAGTATAGGCAGATGTAAAAATTTAACAGTGAACCACGAAGCCTACTGTTTCCCACAACATGTGGTCAAATAGTTTGCAAAAAAAATAAAACTTTTACTTTGCAGACTAACTTTGTTTTCTATAATGTTATACAATTTTTGACGAAATTCAAGTGCCTTTTTTTTTTTTTTTTTGAGAGTCTTGCTTTTTTTTTTTTTGAGAGTCTTGCTCTGTCACTGAGGCTAAAGTTCCCTGATATCATCCTAGCTCACTGCAACCTCAAACTCCTGGCCTCAAGTGATCCTCCTGCCTCAGCCTCCCAGGTATCTGGGACTAAAGATACATGCCCCTCCATCAGTTATTTTTTAATTCTTTTTGTAGAGATGGAGTCTTGCTCTTGCTTGGACTGGTTTCAAACTCTTAGGCTCCTAGCAATCCTTCTGCCTTGGCTTCCCAAATTGCAAGGATTATAGGTGTGAGCAACCATGTCTGGCCTAAATGACATCTGCCAGGTCCCAATTTTTAAATAACATATTGTTGAGAATGGATGATATAAAGATGCCAGCCACTATTCTTAGGCTAAAAACCTAAGATTTTAGGATTTATTAAGAATAACACACATAAGTAGATGAGGACCATTCCAGGTTATAAAGATAAAGAAAGAATTTAGAAAGAGTGTGTTTTCCTATCCACAAGGATAAAAGATGAATCATGGAAAATTAATGACTGAGATACATTTTGAGTATAAATGGGAATTTACTATGTGTATGAATGAGAAAGAAGTTCATAGGGGGTGAGGCTATATATAATAAAGTCATTTCAACAAGACAAGTACACAGAGGTGTGGTTGTATTTTTATTAGGTGTTGTTGCAAGTATAAATATAGATCCTTTTTTGGAACACCTTGATAACAGGTGCTAAAATTCAGAATTTTTTTTAAAAAGGAATAAAAAATTCCTCTTTTAAAAAAGGAATAGACATATATCATATTCATAGTCAGATACATTAATATTTCTATACTGAAACATAAATATTTACCTTAAGTGGGTAAATATAATCAAAACAAGATTAAGAAGTAGGTATAGGTTTTGCCACACAGTGAGCTACAAAAAAAATCTTGCTCACCATTTTTTCTAATTTTGAAATTATGAATAAGGGACTGTAAACCAATAAATATTCTATTCATTTTAATTGGTGTGTAATTTATAATGACAAAAAGTAGAAAGGATGGCAGATAAATTGGAGAGTATAGCAGATGCTACTGGTCATAAAGTCATGCATGTTAGAGTCAACGTTTGAAAATGATTAACACTCAGGTCCATCTTCCCTGCTTAGATGACATGGGTCATCTTCAGAGGACAACTTGAAAGCTAGAAAGATCTATAGGGTACTATTGAAAAACACTTCCAGGGCTAGATGATGAGAACTTAAACTGCAACAGAGAAAACAAGTTTAAGAAAATAGGAAGCATTAGGTGCCTTGATTAGATATTTAAAGAAAAATTTGCATTCACCCTATGAAAGCAGTAGCACTTGTGTAGAAAAATTACCAGTGATATTTGAACTTGAATTCAAGAGTCATAACATAAAATAAGAAAGTACAGAGCCCTCTGATGGTACATGTGTGTTTGTGACCATGTATATATGCACATATATACGTAGACATATTTTTGTATATATATATATTATATATAAATCTGGATCTTTATGTGTGTCTGTGTATATTAATATATAATATTAATATAATATAATATTATATTACATATAATTAATATATATATTAATCTGGATAAATAGGGCGATATTGCAGACCTAACAAAAGGCCAATCCTCCACTTCCCAGGGTGTGTCCTGACCACAGGTCCCTCTGGTTACCCAGGCGGGAGGGAAGCCTTTCCTCTTCACAGTATTTTTGTCACATTATTTGAATTCTATAATCATTATTGGATGCAGGACTATAATTTTTCTATTGAAAGGATGGTTTCTATGACTTCTGCTGAAGGTACCTGACTACTAGCATCCCGTGGTGAGCTCATGCTAAACCCCTTCCTCATTTTGATCTCAGTTGGCTTAATGACATCAAGGCCCACTCCTTTCTCATTTAACCAGTTTCAAGAACATGGGCATCAGGGGCATTAGTTCTTGATGTTCTGGAAGGAAAGCATTTACGTTCCAACCCTGGGTCCACTCTTAGTATCTATTCTAAGTGTTGCCCCAGGCAGTATGAACCTATCCTGAAGACCACATATTTTCTGCTCAAACCAGTCAGCTGAGAAACTGCTTTAATCATGGACTTATGCTGGAAGTTGTCAAATCTGGAAGGGAGAGAAACACATTTAAACATTTACAAATTGGTTTTCTCATTATAACATAATTTAAGCCAAGTTCTGAAAATCACTAAATCTATGCCTCAATTTGTGCCCAGGGAGTGAGAAATCACAATATAAAAACTCATTAAATGGGTCATTCCTGTGTACTTTTCTAATCAGACAGCCCGATTTCTAGCTGAAGTTTGAAATATGTTATTTGTGTATATATTCAGATAACATTACAGACGAATAGGAGTTAAACTGAACTTGTAAAAGGAAAGGGCGTTTTGATAGTTCTTAAGTATATTTTAAAAATGAATTCATCTTTCATGATGTTAGAAGTTACTTAAAAATTATAATTTATACCTATGAGACAGAATTTGCAGTTTTTCTTTAATTTAATATATAATACTTTTTTTAATAACTATAAAACTTACAGACTTCGATGTTTCAAATTATCCAGAAATCCACTGGAAAAGAGAAAAATTAGGGATAGATATATATTTCATATTATAGTGAAAACGAATGTAGTATTACTCAAAAGAAATGAACTTTCAGAATTGAATTTGTGAAAGCCTGTGTGCATTTGTGGGGGTTATTAAGGTCCACATTTATATAAATGTGTATATGAATAGAGCATTAGAAAGCAAAGGAAGAATAAAATATATATGGAAACTATTGGTACTTTGGAGGTAAACTAAAAATAAGCTTGCACTAAAAAAGTAGACTTTTAGGTAAAAATAAAAGTCCATGTATCACTATTTGCAAAAATTGGATTACAGAACTTTAATATGGTTAGCACTTGGTTCCAAGTAAGGCAACCAAGCATTAAGATTATGACTTAAGTAGAGGCTCAGAGGCTACAAAGAGGAAGCCTGCAAAACCACAATGCACTGCCATCTAGCGAGTAGGCAGCACCTCCGACGTGGCTATAGACCAATCTGAGAAAAAAAATATGGAGGATAATTATGTGGGGTCATAAAAGTGAGCATAAATTGTTCATCCATGTAAATACATAATTATATGTGTGCACGTTCAGGAATTGTTAGGAAACTACTATCATTTATCTCCCTCTGATTCATTCTCCTTCAGTCAGAATAAATTCATGATTGGGAGCTATCAGTGACAGCTGCTTGGGTTCTTTTGCCCATTGGAATCATGGCAGGAGCGATTCTGATACTCAAGACGAGGGGATTCACTATATAGAGAGTCGAGGAGCTACACTGAGCTCATTGTAATAATGATAGCCTCCTGCTATAAACCAACTATTCCTATTTTTCTTCCAGGGGATAAGACTCTCCCAGGCAGTTCAGAAAGGAGAGATGATATGTAAATTGGTTAAAAATAAATTGGATTTGGTTAAAAATAAAAGTATAGATGACACCCTATTCCAAAGAGGCTTTTAAGATGCTTACAATGAAATGCTCCAACATAATAAATGGTAAATAAAATAATTGAGACATTACAGAATTGCATCTACTATACTGGATATAATAATAGACATTTTGTCTGTTTTCATGTCTTTATTTTTCTTTGTTTCAGAATGTAAATTCATTAATCTTTGCATTCTGCTTCTCACTCTCTTTTTGGTTATTAGGAACAAACATTATTTTGACCAAAAATTTAGGAAAGTAGGGAGAAGAATGGGTGAAATTAAATGAATACTAATGGTGTAAATTTTTTCATATTTTTCTAAGAGGGGGCTCACAGGTTTGGCTCAGAGCTTTCTGGCAATCAAAGCAAAAACAAGTAATCATAATCACTTCTACATTATAATAAAAATACCATTGACCAATGTGGGGAAAAAGTCCTTTAAATTTCACCTAGGAACCAAGAAAACTATTTCATGACAAGTTCCTTAAAGGTTGTGTTGTACAAATACTTTTTAAAGCCTCTCTTTGGTTGCCATTACAATTATTTGCACTTTTTTCTTACTGAGTTTCTTTATATGGATTTATAGCAAGAATACCAGTCTTACTAGTCACTGAGAAATGGGCAGTACAGTCAGTAAGTCTATAGCAATGAACCTGCAACAGTTCTTATATAATTTTTTTTAAAACAGCTCTTAGTATTTATTTTGAGGTAAAGTACTGATTTCTGACAAGGGAACTAAGGCTCCATCTGTATGACTCAGCAGTTACAGTCAGAGTCAGGGCTGACTCACCTGGAGAAGTCTAAGGACCCCCCCCAAAAAAAGAAAGAAAAAGAAAAAGATTCCAGGAAATCTGTGAAGAGAGCAAATGTTTTCCCAGAAATAATAAAAGGGGTCTGTTTTATACATAGTGAAGGTTCTACACTCCAATCCATGTACACACACAAATAACTTATATCAGGGAAATATATTTAGGGATAATGGTGAGCCTTGAGGCTAAAATATTCCTATGAAGGATTCAAGAAATATCCACCTTAAAAAGTTCCTACACTGGGCTCGGCGCCTGTGGCTCAACGGGCTAAGGTGCCAGCCACGTACACCTGAGCTGGTGGGTTCGAATTCAGCCTGGGCCCACCAAACAACAATGGTGGCTGCAAACAACAACAAAAAAAATGGCTGGGCGTTGTGGCGGGCGCCTGTAATCCCAGCTACTTGGGAGGTAGAGGTAGGAGACTCGTTTGAGCCCAGGAATTGGAGGTTGCTGTGAGCTGTGATGCCACAGCACTCTATCCAGGGTGACAGCTTGAGACTCTGTCTCAAAAAAAAAAAAAAAAAGTTCCTACACTGTTGAAACTTTTGTGAAAATCAAAAAATACATATTTTTAATGAGATTCAGTATAACAAACAATTATTAACTAAGGTGTTTCATCACTGGATGACACTGCATGTTCCTTGTGTGGTGTCCAGAATAGCGAAAACAATCATGGCCAGTTTTCTCTGAGGCTGCTTCCTTGTAGGTTGAAAGATAGGAATCTTCCTGGAAGGAGAAACTGTCTTTTTTAAATCAGGAGTTGGAATCCAAAAGTTAATTTCACATATCTACCTCTGTGAAATTGATTCTCTTATTATGGAAGCGAAATTGACTTTACTTATAGCCTCTCTGGCACCTTTTCCTCTGTTTTCAATAGTTGGAATCTTTGTATAGCAATCGCTGTGAATATGCACATTAAGATAGTGGCCTTATTCTAGAGGGAGATTTTATAACGGAAGCTACATCAACAAGCAATGGCTACAGTGATCGGCTCCTTCAGAAGTGGATATGGGGGCAGCAACTATGGCTCAAGGAGTAGGGCGCCGGCCTCATATACCAGAGGTGGCAGGTTCAAACCTGGCCCCGGCAAAAAAGAAAAAAAAGAGGCGATATGGGACAAAGGAGGGCTGCATGGAGAAGGATTGGTGACTACTGCAAATGCTATGAATATGAATTCAGAAGCATATGTAACACTGAGAGGGGAGAGGTTAGACAGAGATCACAGGGAAACCTGTCTTAAAGTGAAGCCATGAACAATGACATCAAAGCTGAGGAGGGGTCATATCATTCAGTCCTTGGATCAGGGCTGCCTGGAGCCTGAAGAGGAATTCTGGTCTTTCAGGTCTTTAAGCCAATACACTAAATTTATTATTTATGACAACTTGAGTTGCTTTTTGATTTATTTCACTAAAAAGCATCTTAATACATATGTGAAGATAGCCGTTAAATATGATAGGGTACATGAATGGATACAGAAAATCATTATAAACCTATTATACACAAACAAATATAATGCAAATCAGCAATACATTTATTATACTCAATAATTTTAAAACAGTTTATATTAAAAATTATATAATATATAAGTATGCATATAAAAATATATATTTTTTCTTCTAGAATGAGTACTTAATAATTTTAACCTTTTTATATATGAGTGGTTATATAGTCCGACTTTCTGGTCTGATTTGTGATGGGGATTCTACAGATGAGGCAACTGAAAACAGACGTAAGATACAAGGAAGGGGATGGGTGGGGGTGAGGAAGAAGAATATCATTGACTTTGCTCATTTTAAAGATTCATGACTTCTCAGTTACCTTGTAAGGGGAAACGCTCCTCCTCCTTAATGACCCAGAAGTCATTCTGGTCATCGATTATACTCCAAGACAGAAGTATGTCTACTGTCTATTTCTCTAATTTTGATTTATGAACTTCAATGATCGAACCAACCAAAAAGAAGATGATTATATCTAGCAGGCTTTCCGAGAGTCTGGGGGTCAGAGATAAAAGCTTTTGAAGTGAAAAATAAATGTAATCACTAAAGAAGCAGCGCCTAATAGCAAGATTCAATTTGTCTAAATAGGAAAAAATGGAAAACAAAACACCTGACTGACAGGAGCCAGAAGCTGTCAGAGGCACTGAGTCCATGTCAGTGATGGCATTTATAATCTCAGAGTTTGCAGGGTAAACTTCATATGCAAATAGGTGCATGTATATAGGAGTGTGTGTGTGTGTATGGGTGTGTGGTGTGTGTGCACATGCAGGACAGAAAGAGAGAGAAAGAGAGGAGAGAGAAGGAATGAGAAGAAGAAAGGAAAAGGGAGAGAGAGAGTCTCACAGTGTTTTGCTGTTGATAAGATATTTTTAAAAATATTACCTCATTTTGGCCTTGCCTACATGGTGTGAAGGGCAGTTGTTATTATCCTCACTTTCAAAATGATGAAGGGAGGCTGATGTCCTTTGTGACTAAATGACTTTAGCACAGACAAATAGGTAGTAAACGGTGGACCTGGCATTATATTTCAGATCTTCTGAGTGCAAAGTCTTTAGAAGTTTTATAACACTTCTACTTTTTAATGTACTATTCATAAATACAATTAAATCCAAAAAGACGCTCATATAATTGCAAGCTGAAAAATAATATTTTGTCACATGCTAGTCTAACAAGTTCCAGTTTTAATATACAGATCCAATATTATCTTTACTTATCCTTTTTCAAAAGACAGTTGGTTTCTCTTGTCTCCCTCAATTCACTTATGAGATTATATTTAATGAGCTGCAAAGTAAATATATGATATAGTTTCTGTACTGTTGAAAATTCTATATAAAATGCTTAGAAATTCCTTTCAAGGTCTGTGGGCACCTTTAAAGCTCTTGGGAGTCTACATCTGCCCTTTCAATTCCCACGTGAAAGAGGGGAAAGCCAAGTGATTGTTTTTCTGGTCTCTCTTGCAGTGAGGCATGACCACATGACCCATCTTGGGACCACAAAATACCAGGGGAAAAAATATGTGATTCTGGGGGAGTTTGGCTTTCCTACAATAAGGAGAAAAACTGTAGTGCAGCTTTTCCTTTTTTCTTGTTTTAAATTTGGGCACAATGGCTGGAACGGCAGCAGCAATCTTGTCACCTAATGGAAAGGCGAAGGCCGTGGGAGATGACTTACTTGCATGGCTGAAAACATGCTGTCGACTGCCAAAGTCTGATTTGTCTTGGCGGGAGGATGAGGTGGGGGGATATTGTAATTTTACTATCACTTACCTTCTTTCATCTGAAATATCCAGATAATGTTTTTTGGACCCAAAACTCTCAATGCTACCAAAAGAATGTTATATGTCACAACTTAGAACAGAAAATATAAACAGCATCATAAGGCAATACAAATATGCATCATTCTTGCCTTGAGGCAATCGACATCTTTAAATCAAACAATAAATGATATCCCTACCATGCTAATGTCTTTCAGGGGATTCCCATTTCTGTAGAATTAAATATACATACTTATATTCCTTTTACCCACCAGTTGATTATATGATTTTATATGCCAGTCCCATTCCTTGTACTCTGCAAAACTCTCACCATCACTCCTAATAGACCACAAAGCTCATGGAAGGCAGGATACTACTCAAAACATAGTAACAAAGATGGTGTCTTATCTCCTGGAAGGTTAACTTTTACAGAGTTTGATCTTTATGTATAAAAACCAGAATCTTCTTTTTGAAAAATAACGTTTGCCAAAATTACCTCTTCATAATATTAGCAGAGATTGGCACCCTATAGTAAACAGAGCAAATTCAGCCCCCTGGGCTCATTTGATAAAGTTGTATTGACTCGCAGCCACGTTCATTCTCTGTGAGATCTAAGAGCTCTTTTGTACTATAAAGGAAGAGTACAGGAGTTGCATCAAGAACCTATCAGGGACACAAAGCCTAAAATATTTACTCTTTGGCACTTTATAAAAAAAACTGCAAACCATTGTGTTTAGGAAGGTTAAAAATACAATTCTATAGCTGAATATATATATATATTTTAATGGATCTTCTCTTCTCAAGCCAACTGATGTGAGGATATGCAATTTGGCAAATGCCGCTTTAGAAAAGTGCAAGAAAAAATACTGTTAAAATAAATTACGGGTTTGCCTTCCAATGATTGGCTCATATGATAATATTTAAGTCTCTGTGAATTCGTTTATTACTCAGTGATTTTCTCTAACACCATTAAGCCTCTTAGAAAACTGTGCTTGCTCATGATAAACGGACCACATAAACTTCTTTTAGGTAAAAGTTATAGCATATCTTGTGCTATAAACAAGTTAGTGGATAATTATCTGAGTGATAATGGATAATTAACATCAAAACAGCAGCAAAGGTACTTGAGGGGATAATCTATGATCTTGGACTTAAATTATTTAACCTAATTTAAATGGAGCCAAGAATACCAGCTTTAAATACATTAATGTGACAGATTACACAATTATAAACTCCATTAGATGTAAGACTAACTTTCTATATTTTCTTAGAAGTTACTGCTTCTTTCAACTTCAACATTTTCCCTTAGAAAATATAGTTTGCCTATTTATACCTTTTGTAAAAGTGCTATGTTTTTTCAATGTCAACAGACATGTACCTCTTTTGTGTTTACATGGATGGAGCTGGAACATATTCTTCTTAGCAAAGTATCTCAAGAATGGAAGAAAAAGTATCCAATGTACTCAGCCCTAATATGAAGCTAATAATTTATAGCTTTCATATGAAGGCTAAAACCCAATTATAGCACAGGAATACAGGGATAGGGGAAAGGGAGGGGAGGGGTGG
>CAUYON010046009.1:0-11823 GCA_963573935.1 Arctocebus calabarensis
AATCAAGCTGTCTCAGACTATTTTCTTAGCATGCTGCTTTTCATAAAAACACGCTTCTTAAAATATTTTGCTAAATTGCTGAGGCTATTGCAAAGAACAGTAGTAGTAGAAGAGCTAAATTGTGTTTCAAATGAAAAGAAAATTATTTATTTTAAAACACCAAATAAATAGAATCATAATGAGGGAAGAATCTCATTCTTAAATGGATTCCAAGTAATTGAAGTTTTATCTTAGAAGTGTGTATTACCCATTTCCTCCAAGTAGTTGTGAAAAGGGACATATTTTTCACCAAAGTTCATAAACTTTTGTTTTCTTATTTTTAAGTGTGCTTTGAAATGGTACTTAAGTTTTTCTTTAATTTTTCACTTACGCTGTTTTTTTAAATTATTAAGTCATTTGTACACAGATCATGAATACAATTATGCCATTATGGGAAAAAAAAATATTCAGTGGGGGAAAGACTCCCTATTTAACAAATAGTGCTGGGTGAACTGGCTGGCGACCTGTAGAAGACTGAAACTAGACCACCACCTTTCACCATTAACAAAAATTGATTCTCACCGGATAAAAGATTTAAGGTTTTATAGATGAAACTATAAAAATACTAGAAGAAAGTGCAGGGAAACATTTGAAGAAATAGGCCTGGAAGAATATTTTATGAAGAGGACCCCTTAGGCAATTGAAGCAACACCAAAAATACATTACTGGGATCTGATCAAACTAAAAAGCTTTTCACAGCCGTGAGCACAGTAACTAAAGCAAACAGACAACCTTCAGAATGGGAGATTTTTGCAGGTTATGCTTCCAACAAAGGTCTGATAACTAGAATCCACAAAGAACTCAAACTAATCAATAAGAAAACAACCCCATGTCTATGTGGGCAAGAGACTTGAACAGAAACTTCTCTGATGAAGACAGGCTCGTAGCCTACAAACACATGAAAAAATGCTTATCATCCTGGGCGGCGCCTGTAGCTCAAAGGAGTAGGACGCTGGCCCCATATGCCGGAAGTGGAGGGTTCAAACCCAGCCCTGGCCAAAAACTGCAAAAAAAAAAAAAAAAAAAATTGCTCATCATCCTTAATCATAAGAGAAATGCAAATCAAAGCCACTTTGAGATATCATCTACCTCCAGTAAGATTAGCCCACATCACAAAATCCCAAACCTACACATGCTGGTATGGATGTGGTGAGAAGAGAACACTTCTACACTGCTGGTGGGAATGCAAGCTAATACGGCCCTTTTGAAAAGAAGTTTGGAGAACGTTCAAGGGACTAAAAGTAGACCTACCATTCAATCCTGTAATTCCTCTACTAGGTATATGCTGAGATGATCAAAAATTATTTTACAACAAAGACATTTACACCAGAATGTTTATTGCAGCCCAATTCATAATTGCCAAGACATGGAAACAACCCGAGTTCCCATCAACCCATGAATGGATTAACAAATTGTGGTCTATCTACACCCATGGAATACTATGTAGCCATAAAAAAAAAAAAAAGACGGAGACTTCACATCTTTTACGTTTACCTGGATGGAGCTGGAACATATTCTTCTTTGTAAAGTATCTCAAGAATGGGGAAAAAAGTATCCAATGTACTCGATACTTCTATGAAATCAATATATAATCACCTACACACTCATACAAATGGCAAAACATAACTATAGTCCGGAAAGTAGAAAGAAAGAGGAGAGAGAAGGGCGGGGAGGGGGAATATGGGAGAATGGAGGGTATTTGGGAGACCTCACCTAATGTGCATTATGCAATGGTACATTTCAAAACTATTAAGAAATGAGTGGTGCTTGTGGCTCAGTGAGTAGGGCACGAGCCCCATATACCCAGGGTGGCAGGTTCAAACCCAATCCCGGCCAAACTGCAACAAAAAAATAGCTGAGCATTGTGGCGGGCACCTGCAGTCCCAGCTACTCAGGAGGCTGAGGCAAGAGAATCACCTAAGCCCAAGAGCTGGAGGTTGTTGTGAGCTGTGATGCCACTGCTCTACTGAGGGTGACAAAGTAAGAGTCTGTCTCAAAAAAAAAAAAAAAGAAAGAAAGAAAGAAAGAAAAGAAAAGAAATGAGTATAATTGTGATGGATGTTTCACATTGTATATCAAAGCAGTACCTGGAATCCCATAAATCCATCAATGCACAAAGTTATGATTTAATAAAAAAAGAGAAATGTACCCCAACATAACATCTTGTTCAATTTTTAGTTCTCTTGTTGCACAGAGAAAAAAACATGAGGCCCAATAATACAAAAGCCACTTTTCTGAAGTCTCCAAGTGAGTGGGTGACAGAGCCAGAGGCCTTGTCTCCTAATGTCCCTGCCACACTGCACTGCTTCTCCTGAGTACTTGGCACGGAAGCATCCAACCTGCCTGTCTCTTCTGTTTTCCCTGCTCACTCCTTACGGGTAGAGTACTCACAACCCTGTCTTGGCAACTGATGGTAACAATGAGAAGTGAAACAGTTATCCAGCTCCTGAGAGATAGAGATGGGCTAGGAGCCTTGATCTCTAGTTGGGATCGTTATGTGTCCACATCTTATCTCACCCCTGCCTCCATGGCTCAACACTTGCCCCTAAAGAGATTGTCAGCTCCTTGAGGCCAGGACCAGGTCCCCCACCCAATGCCTGGCTCAGAGAAGGTCCTCAGGACACAGGATGGATAAGTACACCTGGTGAGAGAGGGTGGGCTGGGCTCTGGGTCCCTCTGCCTAGGGGTGTCTCATTCCCTGGCAGCTGCTTCAACTTCTACGGGATTAGAGGAGAGGCCAAGTGCGCCTCAGGTCTCCTGAGCAGGAAGAGCAGAATGTGTGCCTGGGTTGGGTGAACTTGGGAGATTGCAGGCCTGCAGTAAACAACTCAGGATCCTTGTCCCCTGTGCAGGGTTCTCTGTGCCTGAGAACTTCCAGGGGAAGGTCTCAGCCTGGTGCTAGAGTATTCTAACACTTTTCTGAATTGCTGATCTATCCCCTTTTCTTTCAACAAAATGAGTTTTGGCTCAATGTACTCCACAGGGAACATTACTTAGAACTAACAGCTTAGCTGACATTGTATTTATTTTCATGTTCTGCCTTCTATTTATGGCAAGTGATAATGTTTTTCTATTTACAAAAGTGATACCAAAAACTCCTTTTAAGGTAAGTTTATTAAGTGAATAATGGACTAATTTAAAGAAAAATATAAAGTAAATTACAGTACAGATGGTAAACGGATATGGCAAAAATCCTAATATTCATGTCTGGAGTTTGGGCAATCAGATCCCTAGGAAATGGAAACTCCATTGGCTCTCCTCACCCTGGCTCCTCTCCTAAAGGGGAGGTCAGTTAGTACAGACAGGAATTATGGCTAAAGGTGTTTGGGGCTTCACTTCACTTCACTTCTATGGGGCTTCTAAGGAGCGCTTTAAGTAAATCTGTCTTTCTCTGTTGCCCAGGCTGGAGGGCAATGGTGCAATCACAGCTCCCTTCATGGATCATTGCAAAAGTTTTGAGGAACACAAAAATCAAAAAACATAAAATTTGCATGGATGGAAATAAAAGTTCTCCCAGCAACAATGATAAGCCAAGCAAGTTGATACAACCTAAAACTCCTGGGCCCACGTAGTCTTCTCCCCTCAGCCTCCCAAGTAGTTAGGACTATAGGCTATTGACACCATACCTGGCTAATTTTTTAATTTTTGGTAGAGATGAAATCTCACTTTGTGCCCAGGCTGGTCTCAAACTCTTGGTCTCAAGTAATCTTCCCACCTCCATCTCCCAAAGTGCTGGGATTAAAGGTCTGAGCCCTAAAGTAACCCTATCTTGTGGCAGATCTGTCTCTCTGGACCACTCCAGCAAGCTAGGATGGGAGATGGCTAGAGGCTGCATTTTGGAAGTTGCCTTGCCCTGGGATAATGCTTTTTTCCATATTGAATCAAACTCAGGTCTCCTTGATTTAGGTTTTCCCTGCCATAGAGTGGCAGGTTTGGGTGGGCTGAGAAGTGTGCAGCTATACAGGATGGGCTGAGGACCCTGTTAGTCTTCTCTGACCTCAGGACTTCAGGCAAGAGAGGGCCACTGCTCCAGCTTGGCTCAACAAGTTCTTTGTTGCCACTTGGGCTCAAAGCCACAGTTCATTTGTGATCAAATGCTCTTTGTGTATTTTCCCAGAGAACTTAGGGGTAGGGATGGCTGAGGAGGGATACAATTTGTGGCCATGGGAAACTGGAGTCCTGCCATCTCTTGCTACCCACAACTGTCACTTGTCATCACACCAAGGCATCCACAAGATTGATCTTGGCATCTTGGGTAAGCCCTGTAGGAAGATGTAAGCGAAGCGGCTGGACGGATGCTATTTCCTGCCTGTTGGGTACCTTGAGTTCTTAATCCGGATGAGATCTTGAAGGTGTCTGGCTCAGAGTCAGCCCCTCCTCTGCTTCTCTGAGCCATAGTCCCTGAAGCTGGCCTATGGGGCCTCCGGCCCAGGCTCTGTGCTCACTCAGCCTACCCACTGCTTACATGCAGGGGAATTGAAACCTAGACTTAAAAGGCTGGGGAGGGTCAGCTTTAGGATCGGCTCAGACTTGCAGTCCCTTTGCACAGGCCCTTCCTCAGTGAGAGTCTCTGTGGGGCTAGTCCTCCAGGCCCTGGGGATTCAGAACCCCACACTGGTCCGGCCTTCACGTCTCCAGAAAGCTGAGATCTGTTCCAGGGTGACCCGAGGCTGGAGGCTCCAGTCAGGCTCAGGGCTCCCAGCCCGCAGCCTCGGGGACTGAGGGCTCCCAAACTGCGTGCGGGTCCCAGCCTCGGGGCTCTGCTCTGGCTCGGCCCAGCTCACCAAACCGGTGGCTGGGGGCTTCCCCTCCCAGGGATGGGGCCCCCAGAAGGTGCTGCGGACTGGAGCCAACGGCGGGGTCTGGGGGCCCAGGGAGCTGGGAGCAGAGTGTGGAATTGAGGGGGCTGGTGGGGCGGTTGCTCGGGCCTCCAGTGTACCGCCAGGGGTGGGCGGCTCCGGAGCCCGGTCGGTCAGCAGGGGCACCGCGGAGCCGTACCAGTCCTCCGATCGCTCCCGCGGGGTGCCTATGGGCTCGATCCACAGCTCGCCTCCGGGGCGCCAGACCAGCGTGGGCGCGCAGCGGCCCGGGTCCCGGCGGAGCGCGCGGCGGAACAGGCGCTCGGCCAGCACCGCTGTGGTCAGGATGAAGAGGGCGGCCAGCGAGGCCAGGCCCACCATGATGGGGATGCAGGGCCCGCAGGGCAGCGGGGGCCACGCGGCCGCTTCCGACGCTGGCGGCCCCTCGGCCTGCCCAGCTGGCTGCTCTGGAGTCGCAGGCATCTGGGAGACACAAGGGAGGGAGAGGAGGCCAGTGAGGCAGAGGGGACGCGACGGGGACTGAGGCAAGGAGGTGGCAAGTGTCTAAGAGCCTGGAGAGCCAGAGGCCAGCGGGACTCTGTGTAGGGCTTGGGGGACAAAGCAAAGGGGACCCAGGAGGGGCAAAAAAGGACAGGTGAGGCCAGAAAACTGCACAGCCTACCCCAGGCAGGAGCCAGGCCCTCTTGCCTGGCTCTCCACCCCTTTCCAGAAGCCCCATTCCCTCCTAGACCCCAGGGTGTCTCAGACAACAACTTTAGGACCCCAAGGGCTTCTCCCCTGGCTCGGAGGTCTTGCTCTGCCTAGAGAGGAAGTGGTAAGTGAGGAAACAAACTCCCCTCCAGTCCCCTCCCGCCTGTGTGCCCGCTGCTGCCCCCTCACCGCCCCTCTCCCCCCAGGGCTCTGTTTGCCTCCTCAACACTCTCCTTGGACTTGGTCTTGCTCTCTTAGGCTCCATGAATCTGCTTCTGGCCAGGTCTCAGGCGTCACCTCTGTACCTGGTCTGTGGCCCCTCTCTGTCACCCTTGTTTGTCTTTGCCCCTCTCTCTGTCCCCAGATTCCCATCTACAGGGGACTGCTTCACCCTTCACCTTACCTGGGGTCAGTCCCGGGCTCCTCTTCCCCCCAGAGTCACTGTCCCCTACGCAAACCAGGAGGGCCCTGGGCGGTTGCCTGAAAGGTTCAGACAGAGGCCTGGCCTGGATGAGGGCGGAAGGGAGGGCTCTACTTATTGCTGGGCAACTGCACCCCAACTCCCCTGCCCCCATGGAGTGTTTATTTCCAAGGCAACCTGAGGGGATGTGGTCACTGTGGTGAGGAGGCGTTTCCTGGGGTAAGCCTGGCAGAATGAGCAGTGACTGTGGAACAGTCTCACCCTAGAGCCAGGCCCCAGTCTCCAAGACCAATGTTTCCAAGATCCAAAACATCTGCCATTTCTGTCCTCTCTCCTGGTGCTGGAGTATCCTCAGGGTCTGGAGTCAAGGGACCTTTCAGAGATTGTCTTGTTTGACTCACACATTGATAGATGACAGTAGTAAGTCTAAAGAAGGGAGGTGGCATGAAAGTCACACAGCTCATGTATACTGTATGTGAGCATGTGACAGTGGGGAGTGAGGGAAGTATAGATTATAAATAAATATTATAAATATCAGCAAACTCCTGGCACACATTTTTAATAATGGTTAAAAAAAAAAAAAAAAAAAGGATGGCGCCGGTGGCTCAGTGAGTAGGGCGCCATCCCCATATGCCGGAGGTGGCAAGTTCAAACCCAGCCCCAGCCAAAAACTACAACCTCCCCCCCAAAAACCGGTTATTTAATGTGATTGGCTACAAAAATACTATATGTTGAAATGTTAGTATCTTACAAAACATGGTCACAAGGGCAGCCGACTCAGACTGTGGGAGGTTTTGAAGAAGGGGCCAGAAGAAGCTCGGGGCACAGCCTGGATTCAAGTGATCCTCCTGCATTGGCCTCCCAAAGTGCTGATTATAGGTGTGAGCCACCATGCTCTGCCCATGTGGACTGTTTCCTTATTTTGTATATATAGGTCTCAACTTTTCCAGAGGAATACATCAAGGTAAAGCAATATTAGCAATAGCACAGACATGTTATTATTGAACCAAAGGATACTGAAGGATTTCTTAAGTTACTAGCAGAAGCGACTGATTGTGAAATTTCAATTACATCATTTACTGTGGGGTAAGAGAGTCATTATGAGATTGATACTTGTTCCAGCGTCTTGAGCAAAGCTGTGTATGGCATGAAAATGTCAACTTCTTTTGAATGTCTCTGGTCCTGGCATTTAGCAGTTTGGTAAGCTTTACATGTGGCTCATACAGCAGCGACAAGGCTTGTTTTTTAAAATTCCTGTGGGGCTAACACCTGTAATCCTAGCACTTTGGGAGTCTGAGGCAGGTGGAATGCCCTGAGCTCAGAGGTTCGAGACCAGCCTGAGCCAGAGCAAAACCTCCATCTTTCAAAGTAGCTGGGCACTGTGGCAGGCACCTATAGTCCCAGCTACTCGGGAGGCTGAGGCAAGAGGATCACTTGAGCCCAAGAGTTTGAGGTTGCTGTGAGCTATGATGTCATAGTACTCTACTGAGGGTGACAAAAATGAGACTCTGTCTCAAAAAATAATAATAATAAATTTAAAAATAAAAATAAATAAAATTAATCTGGTTTTAGCTTATAGGGCTACAGAAACAAAACAGATTGTGCTTTTAGTTGGTGAGTTATAGGAAATTAGAAGAATTCAGGATCTAGTCTAGTCCATAGGTAGATAAGAAGAACTTGAAAACAATATCAGGTGCATTATAATCTTTCTTTAGAAATACTTTTTTCTCTCCATATTGATCATGGGGGAATCTCAAATTTAGAAACCTTTTGAGGCTAGGAAGCCAAACCAAGGCAGACTTTAGATTTTACTAACACTCTTAGTGTTCCTGGGCCTGCCAATAAAAGATAGTTTTTACTCACTCACTATAAGGTTGGGAACTCTAAAAGCCAGGGAGTTAATGCACATTTAATATGACATTTCAGTCAAAGCTTTTGTAATACAACCAGTGTTTCTAATTATATTCTGCTTATAAAGAGAGAACAGATTTTTCCTATACTTATGTAGATAATTTCATTGTCATAAAAATAAGAATGCTTGGCTTGGCGCCTGTAGTTCAGCGGTTAGGGCACCAGCCAATACACTAGAGCTGGCAGGTTCAAATCCAGCCCAGGCCTGCCAAACAACAATGGCAACTACAACAAAATAGCCAGGCATTGTGGCAGGCGCCTATAGTCACAGCTACCTGGGAGGCTGAGGCAAGAGAATCACTTGAGCCCAAGAGTTTGAGGTTTCTGTGAGCGGTAACGCCATGGCACTCTACCCAGGGCAACAGCTTGAGACTCTGTCTCAAAAAAAAAAAAAAAAAAGAATGCTCATGAATAGTTTCCAAATTTTGGACACATCAAATAGGGAGAAAAAAGCAAATATTTCCACCTTTGTTTATAAAAGTATACTTTACTAAATTTTGTAAACTATTTTTCTAAACTAACTTAGGAAAATTTTTTCTTAAAACTGGAAATGTTTTCTTAAATTATAAAACTTTAAAGAACCAACAATGTTTTAAATAAAAGTCATACAAACATTATCTTTAGCAATTATTTTCATACAATAAATTTTCTGTTTTGTTTGATCTTGATTAACAGTTTTATGAATCCATCAGTTTTTTTATTAGCATTCTAGAAATTTTTATTTAGCTAAACTTTTATTTGGATCTTAAAGTTATCAGAATGTCTTGTTCAAGAGTACTTATTATTTTCCATGAAAAGCAATTTTGGACTATAGCTGATTACAAATAATTTTTTTGTTTGAGACAGAGTCTCACTTTGTTGCCCTTGTTAGAGTGCTGTGATGTTATAGCTCACAGCAACCTCGAACTCTTGGGCTAAAGTGATTTTCTTGTCTCAGCCTCCCGAGTAGCTGGGACTACAGGTGACCACCATAACGCCCAGCTATTTCTTAGAGATGGGGTCTTGCGCTTGCTCAGGCTGGTCTCGAACCTGTGAGCTCAGGCAATCCACCCTCCTAGGCCTCCCAGAGTGCAAGGATTACAGATGTCAGCCATCATGCAGAGAAAAATTCAAAATGATAGCTGTGGATGACAAAAATATGATTATTGACTATTTTAACCAATATCCATGGTTAAAAATCCGATGAAAGGGGGCTGGGCACGGTAGCTCATGCCTGTAATACTCACACCCTGGGAGGCCAAGGTGGGTGGATTGCTTGAGGCAGTGGATTGTCTCTTGGGCAAGAGAATCACTTAAGCCCAAGAGTTTGAGGTTGCTTTGAGCTATGACTCCATGGCACTCTACTGAGTGAGACTCTGTCTCAAAAAAAAAAAAAAGAAGAAAAATATCTGATGGGCTCAGCCCCCATGAACTTGGCCAGGGCCTGCTAAAAGAAAACAACTGTGTGTTTTGGCAGGTGCCTGTAGTCCCAGCTATTAGGGGAGGTTGAGACAACAGAATCACTTGAGCCCAAGAGTTTGAGGTTACTGTGAGCTCTAATGCCGCAGCACTCTACCAAGGGCAACATTGTGAGACTCTTGTCTCAAAAAAAAGAAAAAAAAATCTGATGAAAGTTGACAATGGACAAGGAAATTTTATTATTTCTATTACATGCAGCATTTTAAGTTATCAACCAGAATCAAGACTGACAACATCACATCAGGAGCATCAGACTTTTATAAATTTTATATAATCATTAAAATATTCATATCAATAACATATCCATACAAATATAACTTTAGAAAAGATTAATATAACCAAAATTATGACTGACTTATATTTCTGTGAACTTATATAATTTTTGAAACATGTGTGTGTGTGTATATATATATAGTTTTTTTTTTTTTTTTATCCAATATAGTCTCATTCTCTCACTTTGGGTAGAGTACCATAGCATCATAGCTCACAACCTCAAACTCTTGGGCTTGAGCAATCCTCTTGTCTCAGCCTCCTGAATAGCTGGGACTATAGATGCCTGCCATGTCTGGTTCGTTGTTTTTTTGTTTTCTTTTCTTTTGAGACAGAGTCTCAAGCTGTTGCCCTGGGTAGAGTGCCGTGGCGTCACAGGTTATAGCAACCTCAAACTTTTGGGCTTAGGCAAGTCTCTTGCCTCAGCCTCCCAAGTAGTTGGGACTACAGGCGCCCTCCACAACGCCCGCCTATTTTTTGTTGCAGTTGTCATTGTTGTTTAGCGGGCCCCAGCCAGGCTTGAACCCACCATCCTCAGTGAATATGGCTGTCGCTGTGACCACTGTGCTATGGGCGCCAAGTCTCATCTGGAAGTTTTCAGCTCAAGGAATCTACCCAGAGCCCTCCCAGAGTTCTAGAATTACAGGCGTGAACCACTGCACCCGGCCTAACTAATTTACTTTTTTTCTTTTTTTTTTTTTTTTGAGTCAGCGCTTCAAGCTGTCACTCTGGATAGAGTGCTGTGGCATCACAGCTCACAGCAACCTCCAATTCCTGGGCTCAAGCGAGTCTCCTGCCTCCGCCTCCCAAGTAGCTAGGACTACAGGTGCCCGCCACAACCCCTGGCTATTTTTTTTGTTGTTGCAGCGGTCATTGTTGTTTGGCGGCCCCGCTGGATTCGAACCCGAGCTTAGGTGTATGTGGCTGGCGCCTTAGCCCTGTTAGCCACAGGCGCAGAGCCACTAATTTACTTATTATTAACAGTTTACCTTGGGCTCGGTGCCTGTAGCTCAACGGGCTAAGGCGCCAGCCACATACACCTGAGCTGGTGGGTTTGAATCCAGACCGGGCCCGCGAAACAACAATGATGGTTGCAACCAAAAAAAAAATTAGCCGGGTATTGTGGCAGGAGCCTGTAGTCCCAGCTACGTGGGAGGCGAAGGCAAGAGAATTACCTAAGCCCAAGAGCTGGTGTCTGGTGTGAGCTGTGATGTCACAGCACTCTATCCACGGTGACAGCATGAGGCTCTGTCTCAAAAAAAAAAAAAAAAAACAGTTTACCTAGATTACTATGAAAATTGATATATTAGACAAAGCTAGTCATTATTTCCATCTGTAAACATTAGTCGTTCAAAAAAGAACCTTAACATTAAACGTGTGAGTAGTTTGTTGATAACTCAGAAGATAACAGCTGTTTTTTATTAAATCAACAATATTAAATTAGTCTTACAAAAAATTACATAAAGGGTGGCACCTGTAGCTCAGTGAGTAGAGTGCTGGCCCCATGTACCAAAGGTGGCGGGTTCAAACCCAGCCTTGGCTGAACTACAAAACAGAAAAATAGCTGGGCGTTGTGGCTAATAGCTGGGCCTATAGTCCTAGCTACTCGGGAGGCTGAGGCAAGAGAATCACCTAAGCCCAAGAGCGGGAGTCTGCTGTGAGCTGTGACACCCAGGCACTCTACCAAGGGTGACAAAGTGAGACTCAAAAAAAAAAAAAATTACATAAAGATCATTTTGGTTTAGGTTAGGTTTATAGTCTTTAATCTTTGTGTCAAATCATAAAATATCCTTAAAATATCCAGCAGAGACAAATATGAAATAGTCTAACTAGTAAATCCAGGCAAAAATGTATGCAGACAATTCTGAAGATATTTCTATTTTTATTTTACCAATAATTTTAAAGCCAGTTTATATGTAGTATATTGAAGATTTACTTAAGTTGGCTCGGCAGCTGTGGCTCAATGGGCTAAAGCACCAGCCGTGTACACCTGAGCTGGCAGGTTTGAATCCAGCCCGGGCTCGCCAAACAACAATGACTGCCGCAACCAAAAAATGGCCAGGCATTGTGGCAGGCACCTGTAGTCCCAGCTATGTGGGAGGCGGAGGCAAGAGACTCGCTTGAGCCCAGGAATTGGAGGTTGCTGTGAGCTGTGATGCCACAGCACTCTATCCAGGGTGACAGCTTGAGGCTCTGTCTCAAAAAAAAAAAAAA